>SEYY01019163.1:317500-330000 GCA_009176605.1 Armadillidium nasatum | reverse complement strand
TTAATTTTAGGCAAAGATATGTAAATGATTAGGAGATCTAGTAGTGATTAGTAGCGATTTTGTAGTGATTAGAAATGATTTAGTAGGTATATGTAGTCAGTTGATATTTTTAATTTCTTTCAACATGTTTAACTGGAAAATAATATTTTAACTTTTATTTTCTCAAAACTACTTTTTGTAACTTTATTACCTTCACTTCTGATACCCTTTAGGACGTCTTTAAACGCTAACCACTAACCTCCTCCACACTTTACAGAAAACTGTTAAGAAGTTGGTTTAATACTGGAAACTTTATTAAAAGCATATAATCCTTTAAAAGTAGACCTTTCTTCACAATTTCATCCTTAACACCTCTGCGCATTTAATCACATACTATGTTAACCCCACTAGAAAAAAATTAGATCGGAACACTATTGAAAGGAACACCTACTTATACCAAATTGATTGGACTCACAATTTAAATATTTTCCTTCACTTAAATTCAATAGCAATTACTATTGATAATTACTGCCTTTTATCATGTTCGATTTATTTTATGGAATCAACTTGCCCACATGATCAACATTTCCTTCACGTCTAATGCTCGTAGCTTCATTTCCAGTACAGTGTTTCTTTTCGCATAGGTGTATCATGGATTTCATTCAACTCTGATTATTGAGGAAATTTTACTTCGATCAGTTAAACATGATAAAAAATGGACTTCTGCACTTGTACTTTGCGCGTGGATGCTGATCCATAAAATTTGGGAATGTCTTCTTAATCATACTTCTCAGAGATTATGTTTCCAGTACCAGTCTAAGTTATTACAATGAAGCTGAAAGGCCGGGTTGCTACACGTGTCGTACTTACTTTCTTCATATCATCCAGTCGTATCGATATATCAAAGTTCAACAAAAATTAAAGGGTAAATCGTTTCGGAATGTTTCGTGTATATAAGTAACATAACGATCTTTTAGTGTTACAATTAGTCACAATAGTACATACCTTTTATAATTAAATCCATAATTTGTTTGAAATGGTAATCATAGGATCATGCAAATTATCAAACATTTATGTAGATTGTCACACCTTGTAAATATGACACCTATGCTGATCATACACTTGATAGACTGCGACTTAAGGTTGCGACGGTGCGACTATAGTACTCGGAAATAAAGTATCCGCTGAATTACGATGCCTGTAGTCTGCATTATGTGGCACCTTTACACACTAGCCGTATTGTGATGAATCATTCAGAACGTTAGTTACCAAGAATTAGAATGTAAGTTGTTCCGTTACGGCTATATTTGAAAAAAAATTTATACGCCTCTGGATATTGTGAGTACATTAAATATTAAATCCAATACCAAAGAAGGGTCCTTTAACCTAAACAGGTTCCAAGGCTTTTAAACTGTAACTGCAAATCATTCACATCAATGTTGCATTTGGCTTATAACTTTTAAAGTAAAAGAGTGATCATTCTACGAAGGAATCAAGAAGCAGTTTCAAAAGTTTCGTTTATTTAAAATTAATTTTTTGTAGAATTCTACTGAAGCTGAATTTTCTAACAGAAAAATATGACAGGAGAATACAGAAATCTACTTATCATAGTTCAATCAGTTAAGAGCCATGATTCTTTGATACATAGATTATAAATTTGTTTATTCCTAAATAATTATAATCAATAAAAAATATGGATCAACGCTTTCTAGACTATCTGCGAAGTTGACAAAAGAACGAAAATAGCAACCCTGCATTAAAGTTGAAC
Source organism: Armadillidium nasatum (assembly GCA_009176605.1). NCBI lineage: Eukaryota > Metazoa > Arthropoda > Malacostraca > Isopoda > Armadillidiidae > Armadillidium > Armadillidium nasatum. The sequence continues at coordinate 328,253 of SEYY01019163.1, read as the reverse complement.
AAGGAGTAAGTGAGTGTGTTTGTATAGAAGTACGAATCCAAAGACCATCCCTAGAAATTGACAAAATAATTCAAAAAGAAACAAGTTGTACCAAGATCTAATCTATCTCCATGAAGAAAGAAATTTAAGACAATAAAATTGGTATGAAACAAAGGGCTTTTAATTCTTCAAAGAAATAGTTGTCACAATAATAAGTAACCTGTTAAATATGTGGTTTAATAAAGATTCTATACGCAGAAGGTATAGGAATATTCATCTAACTAAGGTATGCGAAACAGATCGTGTATTCTTATTTTTATAAGGTTAATATACAGTAGAATTTTAAAGTAGGAAGCCACAAAAATATATATATATATATATATATATATATATATATATATATATATATATATATATATATATATATATATATATATATATATATATATATATATATATATATATATATATATATATATATATATATATTCTTTTTCCATTATCCAGCTGGTGAACTCTCCTACCACTTTTCTATAAAGAATAACTTTAAGCAGTTGTTACAACTCTCTACTCGTATCCCTGACTGTCTTGATGATGAACCCAACATACTTTATTTTTCCTAAACCTTTTATCCTCCTCCTTATAGTTAAACTTATCCTCCTCTGGATTCATCCATTCATAACTATGAAATCTTCTTCGAAAACACTCGACTCAAACCCTCATTTGTACTCAAGACTCAAAGTGTTTCTTTTTCTTGTGATATTTCTTGGAAGGATCACATTACTTCTCTTCCTAAACAAGCTTCTAAGAGGTTGGGTGTTCTGAGGCATCTTCGTAATTTCTTTACGCCCCCACAATTGCTTGCTCTTTATAGGGACGTTGTTCGACCTTGTATGGAATATGACTCACACATCTGGGTTGGTTCCACACACACAACTCTTCTCGGAAAGGTGGAGTCTAGAGCTTTTCGCCTTATACTCTCTTTAGCTCTCACTAACTCTCTCCAATCTCTTTCTACCCGTCGAATTGTTGCATCACTCAATCTATACTATTGCTATTACATCGAAAACTGCTCTTCTGAACTCTCACCTCGCATACCTCCTCCATTGAGAAGAGTTCATGCGAAGCGCTTTCTACAAGGTCTCATCCTTTTTCTGTCCAACTCTCTGACCCCAGACTTACAAGTACACTACTGGTAAAGTCTGGAACACACTCCCTTTATCTGTTTTCCCAACTTTCTTTGATTGGCACACTTTTAAGAGCCGTGTATCGGGACATGTCGGTATTCAATCGGCCTCTGATTCAGTTATACTCAAACTTCGGTGTAAATCGGTAGGCCTCTGTCCTTTGCCCACCAGTTATATATATATATATATATATATATATATATATATATATATATATATATATATATATATATATATATATATATATATATATATATATATATATATATATATATATTATATATATATATATATATATATATATATATATATATATATATATATAATATATTTTTTTTTTTTTTTTTTTTTTTTTAATTTTAAAAAAAAAAAATACAATAAAGAATAAAAGAAAGTGACTACTTGAGATTTTAGCATTTAAAGTAATATAAAATTTAAATAAAAATTACATCTTTGAATTAACACATTTAAGATCTTAAAATATTTACTTATTTATTGCAAATAAACTACTTTACATATATGTACAGTACTAAAATAAAGCAATATATTTAACGTTAGTAATTAATAACCAAACATATATATATATATATATATATATATATATATATATATATATATATATATATATATATATATATATATATATATATATATATATATATATATATATATATATATATATATATATATATATATATATATATATATATATATATATTTAACAAATAATAATAATAATAATAATAAAAATAGCGTCATTTATCATCACTGTCCCAGTGTGTGATGCCAACGGTCAACGTGAAGACTCCATAATAGGCACTGGCACTCACAGGTTGGTACATAAGACGCAACTGACTTTTTAAACTTCAACGATCCGAAAAAAACACATTTGGTAAAATCCGTAATAAACAAACACTCCAGAGCTTTTTAGACCTAACATCTTCACATGTCAGTCTCAGTCACAACAGCTAAACAATAATAATAATAATAATAATAATAATAATAATAATAATAATAATAATAATAATAATAATAATAATAATAATAATAATAATAATAATAATAATTAATTAATTTTTTTTTTTTTTAAAAATTTTTTATTATTATTATTAAATTTTTTTAAATATATATTATATTTATATATATTATATATATATATATATATATATATATATATATATATATATATATATATATATATATATATATATATATATATATATATATATATATATATATATATATATTGTTAGTTAGTATATTAAGGGTGTAACAATTCTACATTCATTCATTCACTCGAACTGGTTAGCTTAAGATCTTGCAAAGAATCCAAGAGCTCCTTGAATTCTTCATCTCCGCTGGGCCCATTGTCCGAAATGGTTAACCTTCTTGTCACAGCTTCCAAAAGTTCCACACTGTGAACTTTTCCAGTTACCTTAAAGTATTCTTGAATCATTTCCACAATCTATTAAAAACAAAGATCAAAACTCAATTACATTTGGCATTAAGATTAAAGCATCCTTCACACTTCACGTGTTTTCCACTTGCCATGGATATAAGCATTCGCACTTCCCCAGATATATAATTACCGTGTGATAATCAATTAAACTATATAACTATGGAATGTACTAAGGCCTAATCAAAGTCTTAAAATATAATATAAATCAAAAAAATCTTTGCACATGGAGGAAAATAATAATAATAATAATAATAATAATAATAATAATAATAATAATAATAATAATAATAATAATAATAATAATAATAATATGATGTGGTCTATTCATACCTTCATTACTCGAGCTCGGCGATTGTCAGAAAAAGGGCCTGGTTCATTTTTAATTAATTTCAGTTTTGAAACTGCTAAATGTAAAGGTGAGTATCCTTGGTTGTCTACTTGCCTAACATCTGTGCCTGATATATATATATATATATATATATATATATATATATATATATATATATATATATATATATATATATATATATATATATATATATATATATATATATATATATATATATATATATATATATATATTAGAGATGGACCGAATATTCACATTCGTATTAGTATTCGAGAATATTCGCATATTTTTAATATTCGTATTCGTATTTAAAATTTTTATCTGAATACAAAACGAATACTTTATATTATTATTTTTGATGGAAAAACCCTCAAGGCTCACAGCGAAACGAGCAGAAAATTTATTGTTCCTCAAATATAACTTACCAATTTTAGGATTTGAAAATTAAAATTTTAAAAATTGATTTTCAAGGGGCGATGGTTAGGGAAAGAGGTTGGTGAGATTCACCGTAAGAATGGGTCAACGTCCCGCATACTGGAAACGTAGTTAATTCAACGACCAAACTCTTATAAGAAATAATGTTGGTGCAATATAGGAAAGCTAACTTAGACTTCTAATATTTATGTTGAAAATAGAATAAAAATGAATGGGTTTCATAATATTAGTATTCGTATTCGCGAATATAAAAAATATATATATATATATATATATATATATATATATATATATATATATATATATATATAATATAATATATATATATATATATATATATATATATATATATATATATATATATATATATATATATATATATATATATATATATATATATATATATATATATATATATATATATATATATATATATATATACACCGTATATAAAAGATACATACCCGATTTAAGTAGGAGAGTAATTGTTTCAATCTGCGAAGTGCACACCGCCAAATGAAGGGCCGTATTCCCAATGGAATCCTTCTGATTGGGATCAGCTCCATACTGCAATAGGAGCCTGAACAAAACAAAAAATTGTTTTTATAATTCTCTCTAAAGACACTGATAAAAGAAATTAAACCTAGAAAATCTCTGCTTATGAATTACAAAAATAGTTTTAGGTATCTAACTTATCTCTCATTAAAGTTAAAACAGTTCTAAAAATTATTTCTTCATAATGAAATAAATTTCATTTATCATTTATACAGAATCTTCCCCTTTTATTTTCTCGCGATTTATCACGAGATCTCCTCTAATACAGACGTGTGATTAGATAGTCTGGAAGAACAGTGTCCATTGTAATAGAGAAAATATAAGGAGAGTGATGTAACAGTTCAACTGACAGAAATTCAAGTAGAATGTCAGTAAGAGTAAGAGAACTGAAAAGGTGAAAAGCCCTAGGCTCCATCCACACTTTCAAAGAGCTGTATGAGTGAAGTCACTTCAGAAGCATTCCATACAAGAATAAACTGAACAAACTACATCCTTATAAAGGGGAATCAACTGGAGTGGTACAAAGAAAATTTGAAGGCACCTCAGAACACCCAACCTCTTAGACTTACAGGCTTGGTTCATCATGAAAAAAAAAGCAAAGATCGGGAGAAATGAAAGTACAAAGAATATAAAAGACAGAGAAAAGTTTTAGTTGTGCTTTAGAAGTATTAGTAGCTGTATGGGAGATTGTGTTAATATATGAAGGAATTGAGTTTTTGATGCACTAACAACGAAAATCAATAAACACTGTGAACCAAGTCTTATAACTTCAACTTAAGAATATAACAGTTACGATATCAAGAAAAGCTATATATATATATATATATATATATATATATATATATATATATATATATATATATATATATATATATATATATATATATATATATATATATATATATATATATATATATATATATATATATATATATATATATATATATATATATATATATATATATATATATATATATATATATATATATATATATATATATATATATATATATATATATATATATATATATATGAAGAACTGAAAAGGTAAACATGATTGTAGTAAATAAAAGGCCAAGATTCAATAGTAAAAAGAACAAAAAATTACGAAACAAAAGTAAAAACACAAAAAAATTTGATAATTTCCAAATTGAATAATCATTTCAAACTAATTTTGTAGTAAATTTATAGATAAAAATGAGACAAAAAATAAATAAATAAAATTTAAATCATACAAGGGTATAATGAACATTTTGAACAATTAAAAAAAAAAATAAGAGATAGTGATAATATACCTCTATATATTTTAAGGGAAAACTTCCATTAAAAATCTTGCCAGACCATGATACTAATTTAAATAAAGACGAATAAGCACCATTCTTAAAAACAACAATTATTGCAAATATTTCCATCCAAAGTGAATATGATGGAGAAAAAGAAAAAAAAAAATACTACTGGTATAAAATATTACGCTTACCTTACAACATCTGTATATCCCTTTGACGCAGCAATATGAAGAGCAGTTCTATTTTTTTCGTCAACAGCCTTAGGATCTACATTTTCTTTTAATAGTTGCTCTACAAGTTCTACATTATTGAGACTAGCCGCCATTCGAAGCTTTTTCTCTTCTATATGAAAAAAAGGGAAACTTGAAAGTAAATGTTTCCTTTTCATTATATTTTATTAAAATATGTTTATTTAATATATAGAGTCATGTGACACTCTTGGCACCTGATTTTTAATCCTTTATAATTAATTAACTAAATCAGTTGCAGTATAAAAAAAAAAAAACTTTTTTCCCAATTCATGTCTATCATAAGGTTCTGATTTAAATTTGTCGTATATTTTCCATGTTATAATTAGCAATAAAATTTAGCACTAGATATAAACCGTGTTACTGCATGCAAGATTAAAAATAATTTCAAGATGCCTAAATTTCAATACCAAATGCATTAAAATATTAAAATTTGGTAGAAATAATTAATAATGTTACATCATATATAAGTTACACATGAATACCATTTTTTCCAAAAGTTATAAAAGAAATTAAGATTAAATATTTATTAAATTAATAAATAGATGATCAAGTATTAAACTAATATATTCAGATTTTCTAGAAAAAAATATCAACTTCTTATTAAAAATGTTAACTTCTTAAAAAAAATTATAGTAAATAGTGATTACACCATAGCATACTTTACAGACCATAAATACACACATTGTTTTTCTGTCTCGCTGACAAAACTATAATGTTAACAATCCATTATGAAAATAATTAACCTCTGAGCTTTCTGATCCTTATGAATCAGATAACCTTAATGGCTATAAACAAAACCTAAATTCAAAGTTCTGTGTTTAGTACGAGAAGTCAAATAAAAGTTTTAGTATCTAAACACAAAACTTCAAACATTTTTGGATCAATGTTTCCAAATCAAAGCATTTTATACTATTGCCGTACTTAAAGCTTAAAGCACACAAAGAATTTGGAGAAAATCAACACTTACTCGGTTTGGTTGAAATAATTTGGCGTAGCTTTCTACGGTAGTGTTTAAACTTCCTTTGAAGTTCTCTACTTTCATACGGAAGAACAGCAAGTGATCCAGCTATTAAAAAAGAATAAGAAAATTTTTTATTAAAAAAATCATATATATATATATATATATATATATATATATATATATATATATATATATATATATATATATATATATATATATATATATATATATATATATATATATATATATATATATATATTGGTAAACTATTTTGCCTATGTCTTTCTACGTCAACCTTCCCTACTAACTGTGATGAAGAAGGGGGACCCCTCCCAACCCTACAACTACCGTTCCATTTCTTTAACCTCCGTTCTTTCTAAGCTTTTCGAATCTATCCTTAGCAGGAAGATTTGGAAACATCTCAATTCTTCTAACCTTATCTCTGATCGCCAATATGGCTTTCATAAGAAACGCTCTACTGGTAATCTCCTTTCCCTTCTCTCTGACTCTTGATCTTCCGCTCGTCGGCATTTCGGTGAATCTTTTGCTGTCACGCTGGACATATCAAAAGCTTTCAATAGAGTCTGGCATAAAGCTTAAATTTTAAAACTTCCCTCTTCGGAATCTATCCTTCTCTCTGATTTCCTTTCTGGTCGTTCTATAGCAGCTGTTGTAGACGACCATTGTTCTTCCTTTAAATCTATTAATAGTAGTGTTCCTCAAAGATCTGTCCTATCCCAACACTTTTTTTGCTTTTAATTAACGACCTTCTCTGTTACTTCATCTCCTATCCATTCCTATGCTAATGACTCCACCATTCATTACTCTTTTCAATTTGAAAAGCACCCCTCTCAACAGCAGTTAATAGACGCAAGGAAGGTAGCCTTGGAGCAGCTGACCTCTGATCTATCTCACATTTTAAATTGGGGCAGAGAAAACATGGTCATTTTCAATGCCACCAAAACTCAATTCCTCCATCTCTCTACTTGATAGTCTTCCACACAACTATGATATCTTCTTCGAAAACACAACTCAAACCTTCATCTCTCCTTAATATTCTCGGTGTTTCTTTTTCGTATGATCTTTCTTGTATATATATATATATATATATATATATATATATATATATATATATATATATATATATATATATATATATATATATATATATATATATATATATATATATATATATATATATATATATATATATATATATATATATATATAAGGGGAAACAAGGATGTGGATTCTGTAGTAAAAGCACAACATCACTTCTCTTCAAAATACAACTTATTATGATCCTAAAATAAAAAAATGGTACTCAGGATGGGAGAGAACTTTTTTCTCAATTAACTCTGACCAAGCCAGAGTTTAAGTAATAGGTCATCTCTAATTAGAACAGTAAGTGGAAAGATTTGGTTCTTGCTCATTTATGTATGCCAAGCATGGCTTAAGGAAGTATTGATTATCATATACTAAAAAATGAGCTAGTTATAAATTGTATTCATATTTTATGTGTCCCATGATAAAAATTGACAAAATAGGATTAAATAAATTCTAAGGGTGAATTCAGAACAAATGTAAAGTTGGTCCATGAATGTGAGTGGTGTCTTACATCTGTGAATTCAGTTCCAAAATATTTTAAGTCTGGAATCATCACCGAGCTGATGTCATAACATTACAATTTGAATAACCAATTCTGAAATATACTATTACAATCCAAAACAGAAAAAAAAAAAAATTTACACATAGGGCAGATTGAGAGCCAGCTAACAATAAACAGTCAACTTTAGGTTTGGTCTGGACAAGCGCCCTAATACACCATAATAAATTTTTTAAAAAAGGCAAATACTCACTATCTGATCGTATCTTAGAATAATTATCTTGGAATGACCCAGTAGATATAGAGACATATGCATATTTTTCCAAGGAGATAGCTTTCTCTTCTAAGGGTCCCTTCAAAACTATATTGTTAGGAAAATTTAGCTTCAAGCAGCAGCCTTCCGGAACTGGAGAATTTGGAATCTGAAACTAAAGGCAACAATTTCAGAAATAAACAAGCATAAAACTTTGTATGGAAACACCTTTCTAGTTTAGTAGGTAATTATAATTTGAATGTGTAGCACTACAACTCTTTCTTGTTTAAATACTACTACTACTACTACTAATAATAATAATAATAATAATATTTAATATCAACCATAAATATGAGGGTTTTCTTATGAATATTTTACTTGAATCTATTCATAGGATCAAAAATAGAAACATTTTACAAAATATTTAGACTTAGGAATTGTGTATGATGAAAGAGAATCAGAATTTTATACTGTATGTATTATTTTCGTATTAAAATTATTAAAGCTATAATTTTATTAAGTGGTACCATAATTAAATGGACAAAAAATAATGTCAAAGAGTAATTATCAAAATTGTCATACTTTTGTAATTATCAACATTTTAAAGAAAATTGAATTAAGTTACAAACCATGAATTTAGATTTTATTTCTTCTTCACTTGATGATGATGATTCAAACTTTGATGAATCTATATTAAAGCTCTTGTCAATTCGAGAGGGTTCTTGTTGAAAGTTCTGTGAACTACTACTGTTTACAGCCTTATCTCCATCATGAACATTTGACCAATTTTTCAATTTATATGACTGGTTATGAGGCATATGTGAAAAGTTAATGTCACCAATGGGTGAATCTTGCATCCCATCAATGTCACCCATATGCACTGGTACAATTAGTGGTTTATCTTGTGGTTTTAAAGGATAATTGGAAATGGTGCATGATGATATATTACCAAGATTTGTATGAGAATTTAGTTCAATTTCCAGCTTTGTATTCTCAGGAAAAGTAGCTTTAATATTATTTGGTGTAAAATCTTCAACACATTTGTTATTAGGGTTATTAAAATCTTCGGATGCATAGGAGTTATGTCTATTTGAAGGCTGTGAATAATTTTGCCCTTCATCTGTCTGGTTATCTACGCTATTACTACATGTGTCAGAAGTACTGCCATTACTGCTCTCTGTTGATTCAATACCTGAATCCATGACTGGCTTATGATTAAATAAAATCCAGTCTTTTAAATATTTAAAAGAAAAAAAAAAAGATTGATAAAAATATGTTTAAATCATTCTGAAATAAAAAAGAAAAACCCTAGTTTGATATTTTTAGATGAGTTATAATTTAAATTTTTTTATTATTAAGATAAATAAAGAACTCTTTTAACTAAAATTTCAACATTCTAACATTGACAATATTTATAAATAAATCTCTGCCAAAAAATTATATTTATAAATACAGAAACGAAGTTAAAATTTATTTCCCCATAATCCATGTATGATAATTGATTTTTAATTAAGACTCTCTTTAACAATTTTTTCATATCCATTAAAAAGTTTCTCATTTTTCAGATTAAAAAAAATATATTTCAAGATATAAATACAAGATATACAAATATGTTGTAATATAAAAATAAATTATTTCTTTATTATCACTCACAGGTTGGGAGGTACAGCTTTGGTTGAAACTTCCAATATATTTGTGCACCACATTATTTCAATATTTATAAAAAGCCCATATATATATATGTATATATAATAGCTTCTTTAGGATATCATTTGTATAAGGTTTTCACTTAAATATAAAAAATATTAAAAGCTATCTTGTATTTATAAATTTTTTGTGTATTTGTATTACTTATCACAGTGTACTTCTATTTAATTTATTGATTACATAAATAAGGAAAAATTAACTTCCAAATTACTAAAAATAGCCATAATGTATGATTATATATATAAATCCAGATCAAACTTGTATAGCATCCTAGAATTCCTTTCAATAAACAAAAAGGAAAGTCAAAGGACAGTTACAATTCACATAACCCTTTTTTTCCCTTTTGATAAATTTTAAGAAATAAGTATGATTTTCCAAGATTTATTAGGCTTTATAAAATGTGCATATGCATTTTGGTCTTTCCAATTTTGACAGAGAAGAAATAAAACTTACGGAGTATACGGAACAATAAAAATAACATCAAATCTAGAACCTCAGCTCATTTAGAATCTCTTGCATCTTATGGAGGGTAATATTTACAAATATTATTTTATGGCATTGGTGACTTAGTTTTAATAGAAGTATTTGTTCATAATTTTGCTTAAAGGTAAATTGCATGTTAGGTTTGTAATTATGGTCTGGATAAATTTTGGGGGGGGATGAAAATTTTGATACTTGAAGCCATTTAAAGCAAATGGCAACCATTTTTTTAATTTTTTGGGGGC
>SEYY01019163.1:287500-290000 GCA_009176605.1 Armadillidium nasatum | reverse complement strand
TCACCAGCACCAGACTTTAAACAGAGCAACTATTCTCCTTTCCTATCACTAAACCAGAACTCCTGCCGGTAGTCTTTAAAGAACTGAAGGAGCTGATTATAATGTAACCTGACGATGGCAAAAAGTTATGCCTAATGTGTCGATGGGAATGTGCTGGGACAATCTAAGGTGAGAAGATTAAGTTTTACTTTCTGTCGGCTTCTTATTAACCATGATAAGAGTGTTAGATAGTATCATGTAAAAGGCAACTGATTTTATATATGTGTGGAGAACTTTTAGAAACCGTTACACAGTAAATGCCATTTGAAAAATGCCAGATAGAAATTTTCTCGGGATCTTGCAGAATCAATGGGAAATTTAAAAATTCCCAATTGAACCAAAAGGAAAATTTTCGATTGGTATTTGTGGTGTAACCAACAAACATTTATCTTCAAGGAATTTTCCTGGCTAATACCATGTTTCCTGCTGAGTCCCGATTAGTTCCTGTGAAATTTCCAATGGGATCCACTGGGTAATTTCCTACTGAAAATTCAAAATTTCGGATATTAAAATGCCAAAGTGTCCAATGGAAAATTGTTTTCATCTTTAAGTATGGGAACCAGCGAAAATATTTTGCTGGGGAGCCTGCAAGACTTGCAAGACATTGCAGAAGTTTGAATGTATTGTAGTAGACACTAGGTGATCCAACTTTCCGCACGTAAACTGGTCTATTATTATTTTCTTTTTCTAACGTTTGGGGTGAAATAAAAATACTTACGTAATAGAATTTTGAGCATACGGCCCTACTACAACTTTTAAATATTTCTTATATTTGTCTATTGGGCATATTAATTGGATAATTTAGCATTACAATATCACCAATATATTCTAGAGCTTCTTCTGGATGCACAGCTGTTATGCATACACGGAAAAAAATAGCATATCCTAAGTGAGTAAGTTAGGTACCCCTAAGAGTGATTTCTTAAATTATAACATCTCGTTATTAGCATTATTCTTTGTTGGAGGTGTGGCGAGTATAATACATGCTCTTAAACTAATAAATATTGTTCTTTTTATTTCCATTTCTTTTTATATTTTATTCGCTAATAGAGCATCAATTGGTAACGGCAACTGTAGGCCGCTCGTCTTTCCGTAGCCATTCGTACAGTCGATTTTCCACCTATTGCAACTACCTATTATTTTCCACCTATTTACTTTTACTGCCACTAAAATGCATGTGCTTCATAAACTTATTTATTTGTTTTTATACAGGAAGGGGGTTTATTCTTTTGTTACAAATAAAACAAATGTTTTTGTTTATTATCCTTATTTATTCCTATCTATAATAGAGTATTTTTTAACATTTGATTTTCAATATTTATTGCTATGATTTTTATCATTGTCATGCCTATATGGATGGGATACTGAACATGATTATTCTGTTGATTATTTTATATACCAAATTTATTTGCCTATTTTATTACTGTTTCCAGTCAGGTTCTTCTTGTTATTGTCTTATTTCAATAAACTCTGCCTCTTGCATTTATTTGTTAATAAAGAAGAAACCATGCTTTATTAATTAATAATGCATCTTGCATTTATCTGTTAATAAAAAAGATAACCAGCGCATATATATATATATATATATATATATATATATATATATATATATATATATATATATATATATATATATATATATATATATATATATATATATATATATATATATATATATATATATATATATATATATATATATATATATATATATATATATATATATATATATATATATATATATATATATATATATATATATATATATATATATATATATATATATATATATATATATATATATATATATATATATATATATATATATATATATATATATATATATATATATATATATACACGAACAAATCTTTCCTATTTTTTATATAGTTATCCTTCAAACTATTTAAAACTTGTTAAGAAAATTTTCCTCAGGTTCAAATTTTCATATTTGGACATCCATCTGCTTGTAACAATTATACCTACGATTTTCTTTCAAGGTCTCACTTAAAACTAGTTTCTTTTGAGTGTGCCTTTTTTCAATAAAGAGAAAATTAATATCGAAGAGCGCGAGTGAATTAAAATCTCTGGGAGGTATATTCAATAATTTGTAGGAGCAGGGATAACTGCAATAAGAAATAAAAAAATAAAAATAAAATAAAAAAAATGACATAGTTACATATTAAGGTCTGCATTTGCGCAGTTGGAGCCATTGTGGCGATTCAGATAGCGAAACAATAATTTTTGAAAGTAAATCCACTTTTGGTTAATCTCTATGAGCCTTTTATTGTACTTTTTATATAAGTAAGGAATGTGGAAATAATATACTCGAAAAAATCTTGATGGTAAGATCAAGTACCCGCCACAAGATAATATAAAATTTATAAGAAATGTCAATGAAACGAGCAATAAAAAAATCATTGGGACTCCCTGAAAATTCTAGTCAGTGGAAAAAGGTTAA
>SEYY01019163.1:272500-280000 GCA_009176605.1 Armadillidium nasatum | reverse complement strand
TAATGCAAATGTTTCTGATGGAAACCATGTCTTTATTTATGTCTGATGTCTAAAGAACTGAAAACGAGAAATGATTCAACAATATATTATTTAATATATGATGTACAATCCCATGATTTGGATGTAGTTAATACATTACCTGTAATACAATATTAAAGCTCCAATTGCAATTATCTCAAAGAGTGTTCCAATACATAAGATTGTAATGTAAGTCGATGTTCTGTCATATGTATCACCACTTTCTTTTAAACTCTTATATGAAGTTGCACCAACAACAATCATGATCTAAAAGAACAAGAAGACAAAGGATAATTAATGTTCACATATAGAATACAACTAGGATATACAAATATGAATTATAATATAAGTAACAGGTCTACTTCAATATTATAATTTTTTTAATTTTTCTTAAATAAAATTGAGAATTAAAAACATAACTAAACAAATCCAATAATATATATATATATATATATATATATATATATATATATATATATATATATATATATATATATATATATATATATATATATATATATATATATATATATATATATATATATATATATATATATATATATATATATATATATATATATATATATATATATATATATATATATATATATATATATATACAGTATCAGTGATATGATTTTAGTATAGTTTCCAGCAATATATACTAGAAAGGTTTTTAGGAATAGTATTACTTTTAAATGAAAAAAAAAAAATTAATTTTTTGTTTTAACAAAGTGTGTGGATGATATTGTAATAGTACTTTTTTTTTACTCTTTGATAATGAAAATATTTGAATAAATGATGGTGGTAGAATTTTCATAAATCATGTTTTAATATATATTATATATTAAAAATGTAAAATAACATTAAATATGCTTGTCTCTGTGTTTAGCTTATAAGAACATAAGAAAAAATGGACAGTAAGAAGATACAAGGGATTATCAAAACTGTCCCAGTCAAACTAAAAAATTGATAATTTGCTAACTCATATATGCGAGCAGTATGAAAAATATATAATCTAAATTATACAACATATTTATTAAATACACAATGGCAAACCACTGCACCAAAGGTTTGCCAAAACTATCATTCACAAAGTAAAATCTAATTCATAATCCAACTACAAATACTAAAATTTTAGCTTCGTATAACAAAAATACTTTACTAGTCATTTGATTAGATTATAGCTACATTTACCACATGCAGGTTAACTTTAACAACTAATTACCATTCCACCATCCATATACCTTTCCAGTTCTTTCAAATACTGCAAATGAATCACACTCAACAACTCCCTGTGGCAAACCATTACAAAATTCCATTTCTACTATAAAACTGTAATAATGAAAAATGAGAATTGCATAATTAATAAGGAAGAAAAGTCGCAAATGGACTAAAAAGGAAACTTCCTCTTCTTAAAACACAGGAAAAAGGCATCATATATCATAGCTACAGTAAATATAATATCCAGGTGAAATGATATTCTTGTAGATATACCATCACATTATTAAGTTTGTGGTAAAAGACTTAGATATTTGGCAGGGAGAGGAAATGGCATAAACATAGGTGCTTTGTTAACCATGAAAATGGTAAGCTTAAAGGCTTAAGAATGAAAAAATAAATTATAATGTGAAAACTGTGTAAACTTTTGGCAGAAGTTTTGATCAATGGATTAATGAAGAGGCATTCATGATTCTTTTTAAAAGAATTAATGAAAAGATGTTTCCAATTCTTTTTAAATGAATTATGAAGAGATGTTTCCATTACTGTTGAAGTTTATATTTTTATTGTAAATATTTAAATATTAAATTAGTAAACATTTTTATAAAAAATACATTTACAGATCACTATTATTCATATAGATGTTATAACTGCAATACTATTACTTTATAACAATATACACTGAGACACAAAGTGAAGAATATTGAAATTATATTTTATTCACATAAATTAATAGTTTCAGTTATCTGTTGAATGAGTTAGATTTCTTTCTCAACCTCCAATTTAAACTTGCTCTCGGAAGATTTCTTCCAGAATTTAATCCCCAAAAGATAAGGAGGAAAACCACAAACTACTTCTTGACTAAAAGAAAAACTTAAAAAGGAAGAGATCATAAGGAGGCAGAGGAGGAGGAATACTTTCAGACACTTTATATTAGTAGGGGGGGAGGGGGAATAAGAAGGAAGGTTAGTTAAACTTTCTCTACACACACAGAGACTCTCAAAAAAGAAGTTGTTACAAGTTTGTATCCCTTATTATAACTTTAAAACCTCTTTAATATAATTAACATAATCTCTAGTTCCAGTAGTGAGTATCTTTTTTCTATATTATATATATATATATATATATATATATATATATATATATATATATATATATATATATATATATATATATATATATATATATATATATATATATATATATATATATATATATAAAATAAAATAAAGATTTAGGGGCTCATTTAAAACCTCAAGAAGGTTTTTGAATGAAAGAAAACTAAAATATGTTGGTGTTTTTGAAAAGGGAATGCTACAGTATAGAAGAAGAAGAAGAAGAAGAAGAAGAAGAAGAAGAAGAAGAAGAAGAAGAAGAAGAAGAAGAAGAAGAAGAAAAAAAAAAAAAAAAAAAAACTAAATGAATAATATTTTACAGCTACATTGTTAAATATATATATATATATATATATATATATATATATATATATATATATATATATATATATATATATATATATATATATATATATATATATATATATATATAAATTATGGAAATTTATTAACCTTAATAAATGTGGTATTTCTTTAAAGAATTACTTCACTGCGACTGTTAAGAAATAGTAGTGATTCAAATTTTTTTAAAGTATTAATTTCACTTATACTTTTAAAAATAAGTAATGCTTTTGCAGTTACTTTTTTAAAGTATTTATTAGCAATACTTTTCATTTTCTTGTCCACTTTTGTGTATAATATATATTACATATAAATAATTACAGGTATATATATATATATATATATATATATATATATATATATATATATATATATATATATATATATATATATATATATATATATATATATATATATATATATATATATAAATACTTACAAGACCCATGAAAGCAAATAAAACTGATAACACAAGAACAAGAACTTTGGATATTGTTTCACCTCGATCTGATTGTGATAAGAAGGAAGGCATCCATGTCTTACTTCTATCATAAGGAAGGCTTGTGGTTGTTGGTTGATACACCTGGTTTGATCTCATTTTTTTTTTTTTTTTTTAATTTCTTAATTTTTTTTTTTTTTTTTTTTTATATTTATTATATATATATATATATTATATATATATATATATATATATATATATATATATATATATATATATATATATATATATATATATATATATATATAGTTTACAAAATATTTTTTTTTCAGAATGACATAGATAATGGGTAATGACATAGGTCTACATTAAAAAAATTATTAAAAGGTACATGAGTATCTGTCATCATTTTGGTCAATTTGGATAATTGCAAACACTTAAATCACCTATTTAATTACAGGATCCAAATCTAATAGCACTGTGGTAAATTCACAAATTTTAGAACCTAAAATTCAAATTAAAAACTGCCTGATGGCAGACCTGAACCTGAAGATTCTCATAATTACATAGTTCTAAAGTATTCATAATATGGTAATATGTTTCTATTCAACTGGAGTCTTTTACTGAAATAGTTATAAGGTTCTGTTTATGAGAATATATATATCACATCATATTTAAAGATCACTTATGTTCTTTATGGAAACAAAACCTTAAGTTACTTCAAAGGAATCTGTTGGACTAAAAACAAATCTAAAAGGACTATATAAATTAAGGATGGCTGGATAATAAATTTGCCAAATAGCAAGATATCGGATATCCAGCAATTTTCAAAATCAAATACTGGATATTCGGTTTTCAATATCCAGACATTTTTAAAAAAATTAATATACTGATTGCCAATTTTAAATAATATATTGGTTGGGATAAAATATGGAAACTCCTAGTAAATGCATGAATTAATTTCCTAATATCATGGTGGAATCTTTCACATTTATAACCATTTAAATTCTTCTGGGAATAGACAAATTTTAAGTCCTGAATGTTGCATAATGGTTGTTATACCATTCCTCAAGCAAAACCTAGACAAAGTTCCAGTATGGATGTGATGCTAGTGGTGGATTGCAATCCTAAACCCTATTCTCTAATAGTGATCACAGGAGATCTTCTGATATAAAGACGCTGGAGTGTGTGGTGGCTTAGGAAAATCATACTAATCATATTACAACTGGAGAACATAAGCTGCATGAATTGGGATCTTACTTTATAAATGGTGTCATCCCTAGGGAACAATATCTGCACCATAGGTAGAATTTGGTTGCACAAAATGCCTACATAATCCATGGCAGTTACTTTATAGCGCATAGTGATAAGTGGTCATTCAGAATATCATGATGTAGTTGCTCAAATCATGATGGAATCTACTAAATGCTTGACTCCTTGCATAAGGCAGTCTTAATTATAAGCCCGATATGATATTCTTAAAATGTAAACTTGGCTGGAGGTTGGGAACAGTTTGAAGGTAGATTCATCTGACCAAAAACTGTATCTGATTTTTCAGCAGTCCAATCCTTGTGTTACTCGACTCTATGGACATTCATTACGCTACCAAAATGTTCCCTCAGTTTTTGAGCTGACAAGGTTTACAAGACTGATTTTTGGCTTCTTTCATATCAAGAAATATTGATGAAAATATTCTAATTTATAAAAATAAAATATTAAAGTTAAGTAAAATACTTTAATAGATTTCAGTATTAAAAATTATATATATTTATTTTATAGAAAGATATATTTGATTAAAAAGTATACAAAATCAATATTAAAATAAAAAATAATATGGGTATGTAAGGTTTTACCCCTATACACAAATATCTATATACTATGCATCTATATCTTCAAATGGCATACAAACATTTAGACCTCTCTATATTCCTTGATCCATGAGTTTTGTTTACTCTTTTTGAGTATTATTCATAGATATAAATAAGTATCATAAAAGTTGATTAAAAAATATGGAAATATATTTCCAGCATTTAAAATTACTTTTATTGCATAAGAATACACACAATTTTTGGTTTTAAAATGTATGAATACAGATATTGATATTAATTATGGCTATATGGAGTTCTGGTCACATAGATAAATTTTTGAGTCCCAATTATTTACTTCAAATACATGGCACATATATATATTTGGAGCTCCATAAATCTCACAACCTTATTTCTTCTTTCAGAGAATTTTGATATTTTTAGATATGAATACTGATATTTGGTAAAATGAATATTAACATTGAAATCAACATTATTCATATATTTAGAAATCAAATATGGCAGCTCTGTGCAATATGTAATCTTACAATATTGCAAACTAGTATACTGATATATTTTGTCAAAGACTTTTATATTTTTCATAAATACAAACACATTTCTTGTCTATATTTCTTGACATGAATGAAATTCCAACTGGAAAAGTTATGCTTAACCATTATTATTATTTCCTATGATCAGAAAGAAGCTAAATTTGGGATTTATGGGGCTTCTTTTCAAATATTAACTTTCACTCATTTGCAAAGGTAATACGACAATTGTGTCACTATAAAGCAAGGCAATACAACTGTATCACTATTAAACTTTCAACAAAGTGTATAATTTAACTTTTGCGCACTAGACATACGAATCAATAAAATTCTCTATTTAAGCCTAATACGTAAAACTTTTGTAAAATCAATAAATAAGACAAAATTTCCTTCACTATTTCTCTTTCCCGTAATTAGATATGATAAAGGTATCAATATACTTAGGCATATAAATATACGAGACTAGTTAGTAGGCTAGGCCTTTATCAAGAAAGTTTAGCTGTATAAAACCTTATAAAACACAAATTTCAAATTTCAAAAATTACAATTCAACAGAACAATATTTTCACTTCCTAATAGAAGGCCCAAATCTTTCTTCTAACAAAAAAAAGTTGCACCATAAAATGCTTAAACAAATTAAGCCAAAGACCTTGACTTCAGGGTCTCTATGACTCACATTATTATTATAGTAGCTGTGGTTATATTTCGTTGAAACTAAAACTAAAAACACAATCTTTGTTACGATATTCGCTCAGGTCTGTAGCTATAAATTTCTAATTGTCTATATATATATATATATATATATATATATATATATATATATATATATATATATATATATATATATATATATATATATATATATATATATATATATATATATATATATATATATATATATAAACAAACAAAATTTAATTGCCCTTTTTAAACTTTTAACCTTTCACGTGCAGTTAAGCATTTTCCACCTCGGGGTTCCTCTGATCACTTTATCCCTTCATCCTGTTCTATCTCCTTCCTATCTCTTTAGGTCTTCCACAGGCAAGGGCAATGCTTTCGGAGAAGAAATGTTTTTAACTTTGCCGTTAATTCCCGTAACTGGTTATGCTTATATACTCTCGGAAAAATATATCCCTCGAAATAATTATTAGTTTTGCAGGATGGGAATTCGTCAAAGCATGCGAAACGCATAACCGTGATCATTCAATCTGCCATGGAGCTTGCCTACTATTTTCTTTCCTTAAAATTAAAACTTATAGACACTTAACTCTACTTCTTCTTCTCTTGCTATTCGTCGCAAGAACGCTGTTTTCAAGAAAAATGCTGGCTTTAAGTTTTATAATTTCATAATTTATTAATACTATTCCGGAATCATATAAAAAAAAATTTCGGCAACACCAAGTTCTCTTTACACTGTAGAAAATGTAATAATCCAAATGGCTAGTTTCACTTACTCATTCTCTTTTTGACACTTTGCTAAAAATGTCAACGTTGTCTTTGCTTACTTTTTATTCTCTCGATCCTATTGTTTCTCCAGACCAAACACCTTATGGGGAGTGTTCAATCTTTAAAAAATCTTTTATTATTGGAACGTATGAGCTGAAAATTTTGGTGTATATGCATTTTTCTCTAAAGTTCTACGTTTAATTCTAACGATTTTCTGAGATTTTGGAAGTTTGTAAGATATTTGGACCAAAAGTTTTTAAAAAAATGAAGAGCGGAGTCAAACCACTGGTCCATTTGAGCTGAAAATTTCATTGAATAATCTTAGCCCCAATTTCTTGCATTAGTGGGAACAGATTTTTGATATTACGTCTTAAAAAAAGATGTAAGCACTTGATTTTTTCCTTGAAAAAAAATTTGTGAAAAACCTACCTACTACTTTTTTTATGCTTGGATGTTGTTACAGGGCTGCAACTTTTACTTAGTACATTATTAGATGCTATTTGTTTGAAGTGAGATATAGCCTCTCAGACTTTAGAAATTTTTTAAATTTCTTCAAAAATGAACCA
>SEYY01019163.1:267500-270000 GCA_009176605.1 Armadillidium nasatum | reverse complement strand
AATTACTTTTATTGTTTTGATTTTTTAGTGAAATTTTAAATTTTGTATTTAATTAATTTTCAGACCATTTTTAAAAATTATGAAAAAGAGCAAAAAATTTTTAAACAATGAAACAAATAATAATAATAATAATAATAATAATAATAATAATAATAATAATAATAATAATAATAATAATAATAATAATAATAATAATAATATAATAATAATAATAATAATAATAATAATAATAACTATAAAAAACTCAGTTATTAAAACAATTTAAAAAGTAAAAAAAAAAAATATATAATAATAATATATATATATATATATATATATATATATATATATATATATATATATATATATATATATATATATATATATATATATATATATATATATATATATATATATATATATATATATATATATATATATATATATATATATATATATATATATATATATATAAAACATATTTGAGTCCTTTTTGATTTGGATTACAATTTCGGAATTGAAAGTATAATAGGAATTTTAAAAGTATAAATAGGAAAGTACAATTGAAAAGTATTAAAAAAAATTAGTATAATTTTTTTCGACTAAGAAGATTCAAATAATATAATATAATAAGAATAGTATAATATATAATAATAATAATAATAATAATAAGTAAAGTATAATATATAATAGTATAGTATAATAAGTATTATTTTTTACCACTAAGAAGATTCAAACTATTCATAAACACTTGACAATCAAACACGATTCCAATTTTGAGAAGATTTGACAACCTTACTCCCATTCTGATTCTGATTCACCAAAGTTTTTTGATACTGGACTCTGATCCATGAAAATTTATCGATTCCACGATTTCGGCAACGATTCGGATCCACCAAAATTTTATCGATTATTTATAATTCCACTCTTCAATTTCAATTCCACCTAGTAAGTATGCAATAAGAATTCGTAGTTAAATATCAAAATAATATTTGAAATTAATTTTTATATTACCAATATATTCCCCTTTCTTGAAAATTTTACATCATAAATATTTAAGAAGTATATATTTTCAAAATAATAATAGAAATTAATTTTTATGTTACTTATATATTCCCCTTTCTTGAAAATTTAACATCATAAATATTTGAGAAGTATATATTAAATATATTATTTTTACTTAATATTTTTTTTTTGGTAGAAAATAATGCCCATAGCTTGCCAAAAGAGCATTCTAGATTTTGTATTATTTAAAAGTTAAACTGAAATTTATCTTATTTTTAAAAATAATTTTTTTATCATATCCTGAAATTACCTAAACTCTGTTTATAGGTGAAAATATTTCAAAATATAATAAACATAACATTACTATCATATTCCCCTATAAATATATAAATATATTGAGAACATATACATTAATAATTAGAATTTTTTTAAAAATAATATTTTTAAATAATATACATATTACTACTGTATTCTCAATAAATATACTGAGAATAAAATAGAGATCTTCTTGGTAGGTTTCCTTTTCATTTCTGAAAAAAAGGGAAACAATAATCTCAGTTTAAAACTGGTTACAACTAACAGGTCTCAAACAGCTTTAACAGGACTAACCTAACACTAGCTAGCTAGCTAACTAACTAACAGCTAACAGAAACCATAACCTATAATTCTTCGATCAGTAACAGGAAATAATCAAGTAAGTAAGCAAGTAAGCAGTGCTGAGAGGAGTAGTTCCCATTTGTTTTTTTGTTTTTGTTTTTTAAACTCAGAAGATGGACGTAAAATCATTCGATCATCCACAGATTTTATTTGAATCCTGAATACAATTTAGACAGCTAACCGTTTCAGTGATATGAATATCTTTTAGACTCTTTCAGACTCTTTATATTATTAAGTGTTGATAAAATCTCGCTTTTGTTATAATGTGATAGAAGATTAAGAAATTAAAAAAAAAAAAAAAAAAAAATTTGGAATTCGTTTTTAAAATTGAGGAGCGACAAAACTTTTTTGGTAGCGTTCTTTATTTAAATATTAATTTTTATATATATAATATAATTAGTTTGTACTTTGCTTTATTAGTTGTTTAAGAAATTGCATATTTCAACTACAGACTTCGTAAAAGTATTAATAATAATTATTAAATAATATTTTCAGTATTTAATTTTACAGACTAATAATTCTTTTAAAATTTCAGAGATAACCAACATAAAAAATGGCTGCTGAAAATTTGGGCCAAAACTTTAACATAGGTTTTGATACACAGCACTAGCGACCTCGCAGTACGAGTATATATATATATATATATATATATATATATATATATATATATATATATATATATATATATATATATATATATATATATATATATATATATATATATATATATATATATATATATATATATATTTTTTTTTTTTTTTTGGCGAAGTATACATATAACGAAAAACACAATAACAATTATTATTATTATTATTAATTAATTATTATTATTATTATTATTATTATTATTAATAA
This sequence comes from Armadillidium nasatum, assembly GCA_009176605.1. Taxonomy (NCBI): domain Eukaryota; kingdom Metazoa; phylum Arthropoda; class Malacostraca; order Isopoda; family Armadillidiidae; genus Armadillidium; species Armadillidium nasatum. Next base: position 267,501 of record SEYY01019163.1, on the reverse strand, counting down.
T
>SEYY01019163.1:257500-265000 GCA_009176605.1 Armadillidium nasatum | reverse complement strand
GGCCTATATATATATATATATATATATATATATATATATATATATATATATATATATATATATATATATATATATATATATATATATATATATATATATATATCGAACAAAAAAAAAATAAAATAAAAAAAAAAATTTTTTTTCCACATAAAAAAAAAAAAAAAAAAAAAAAAAAAAAAAAAAAAAAAAACACATCCAACCTCAACACGAATCTATAACAAACTGTTTCATTTTTGTCTGTTATATTTAAGAACTTCTTAAAAGGACAAAACTAGCAACTTCACATTTTTTAAACATTAGAAACTAATGTCCAAGTTGCCAAAAACTGTCAGAAGACAGACTGGCAACTTCATAAAAACTGCTATTCAAATTTGGCATACTTTTTTTTATAAGTTGCTACATCTGTCTTATTATTTAAGAACCAATACTTTGGCCTTTATTGAGGACTCTGATTTTAGAGCCCATATTTTTCATAATTGCAATGTGTCAAAAAAAATATCGTACCTACAAATTTGCAGTTGCAAAACGCATTTAATTCTTATTTTCTTTATTGATTTATACTTTTTATGTATTAAGTTGTTAAAAAATGAATTTAAATCACTTTTCTGTGACAAAAATTTCATTTTTATATAAACATCCTACGCCTGGTATTTTTAATTTGGAGGGGCTGCAGCCCTGGAGCCCATATAGACGAGCCGCCACTGCTCCCGAGTATGGAGTTGAGACAAGTATTGCCTAACAATAGAGACCAAGGGATTCCAAGAAGATTCTAAATAGCTAGAGTTGCTTTGAGAATCTGAGAAAATAGGAAATCACTGGCCCTATTTAATGAAAAATCCTAGAGATTGCAAGAAACAATAATGATAATAATAATAATAATAATAATAATAATAATAATAATAATAATAATAATAATGATAATGATAATGATAATGATAATAATGATAATGATAATGATAATAATAATAATAATAATAATAATAATAATAATAATAATAATAATAATAATAATAATAATAATAATAATAATAATAATAATAATAATAATAATAATAATAATAATAATAATAATAATAATAATAATAATAATAATAATAATAATAATAATAATAATAATAATAATAATAATAATAATAATAATAATAATAATAATAATAATAATAATAATAATAATAATAATAATAATCAAAATATAGAAACTTACATTTCTAATTTTAGTGAGATTTGATACAATTGCTAAAAATCGTTGATCGTTCTTCATTGTTTCAAGTTTGGAAACGATGGTAAAATCTGATGCACACACGTTGCAGCTATAAAAAAATGGCATCCAGTAACCTTCACCTTTTGTCTATATATATATATATATATATATATATATATATATATATATATATATATATATATATATATATATATATATATATATATATATATATATATATATATATATATATATATATATATATATATATATATGTATGTATGTATTTGGACTATCTCTAACAAAATGTTGGCAGAAACAGAAGAAGTAGAATTTATAATGAGGGAAGCAAGTTTTCAAACAGCAGAGACCAGATAAAACGAGGAAAAGAAAACGAAATGCATGCTACCCTGCCAGAGAATATCACCAGGTTTACACTCCCACCTTACTCCAGATTTCGCTGAAGTAAAAAGAATGCTAAATTTACTGAAGAAAAAACGATCTCATGATCGTTACCAGTTAATGATACTGAAATGCCATAAAAGTTTAGCAACCAAATTAAGACTTGGACGTCCAAAACAGAAAATATTTTAAGTGAATGGACTATCTAAAAATATGAGATTGTCAGATGAACCTTTGGGATTAAAGGGTTTTACAAAAGATAGCAAAATATTAGGAAGTAAGGATAAAACAAATTGTAGGTATATATATATATATATATATATATATATATATATATATATATATATATATATATATATATATATATATATATATATATATATATATATATATATATATATATATATATATATATATATATATATATATATATATATATATATATATATATATATATATATATATATATATATATATATATATATATATATATATATATATATATATATATATATATATATATATATATATATATATATATATATATATATATATATATATATATATATATATATATATATATATATATATATATATATATATATATATATATATATATATATATATATATATATATATATATATATATATATATATATATATATATATATATATATATATATATATATATATATATATATATATATATATATATATATATATATATATATATATATATATATATATATATATATATATATATATATATATATATATATATATATATAAGAGAGAGCTCCACCAATGGCTACTTAGATTTGATATGAAAAAGACTAATAATTAAACAGTGAACAAAAATAATGATGAAGATGATAAAAGTAAATAAAAAAAAAAAAAAAAAAAAAAAAAAAAATTATTATTATAATAATTATTATTATTAATAAATAATATTAATAACAATAATAAAATAAATAATAATAATAATGATTATAGCAATAATAATATTGTTATTATAATATTAATATGATATTTATAATAATAATGATGGTAAATATAATATACAGTAATAGTAATAATAATAATAATAAAAATAATAAAAATAATAATAATATAATAATAATAATGAAAATCATAATTATAATAGTAATAATTTTCATTTCTATATTTTGCTTAGAAGTACAATTACATTTTTACAATGTTAATAATAAAATAATAATAATGACGATACTAATGATAATAAAAATAATAATAATAATTATTATTACAATTATTTTTATTATTATTATTATTATTATTATGATATCAATATTACAGTTGTTTTTATTTATTTATTTATTTATATAATTATGTATTATCATATTATTATTATTATTATTATTATTATTATTATTATTATTATTATTATTATTATTATTATTAATATTATCATCATTATTATTGTTATTGTTATTAATTTTTACTATTATTATTACTTTTATTATTATTATTATTATTATTATTATTATTATTATTATTATTATTATTATTATTATTATTATTATTATTATTATTATTATTATTATTATTATTATTATTATTATTATTATTATTATTAAAAATAAAAAAAAAAAAAAAAAAAAAAAAAAAAAAAAAAAAATGTAAAAAATAAAAAAATAAAGAAAATAAAAAATAAAAAATAAAATAAAACGAATCAGAACCAGACTTCCTTTTTCAAGCAAAAAAATGAGAATATTTTGGAAATGCATACTTATAGTATTATACTATATATATATATATATATATATATATATATATATATATATATATATATATATATATATATATATATATATATATATATATATATATATATATATATATATATATATATATATATATATATATATATATATATATATATATATATATATATATATATATATATATATATATATATATATATATATATATATATATATATATATATATATATATATATATATATATATATATATATATATATATATATATATATATATATATATATATATATATATATATATATATATATATATATATATATATATATATATGTATTATATATATATATATATATATATATATATATATATATATATATATATATATATATATATATATATATATATATATATATATATATATATATATATATATATATATATATATATATATATATATATATATATATATATATATATATATATATATATATATATATATATATATATATATATATATATATATATATATATATATATATATATATATATATATATATATATATATATATATATATATATATATATATATATATATATATATATATATATATATATATATATATATATATATATATATATATATATATATATATATATATATATATATATATATATATATATATATATATATATATATATATATATATATATATATATATATATATATATATATATATATATATATATATATATAAAAGAGAGCACGCAGTAGTGCAATCGATTTGCGTGGTTAAATTCCAGGGTTCGATCCTTCGTGCGAATCCTCGAGGTAACTTCTTAGTAAAGTCCCCTCCTTAAATAGTGTTAGTCTGAAGGAAAATATCTCCAAAAATAAATAAATAAATAGGAAAATTTCCAAAGAAAATAAATGAATTGGAAAATATTGCAAAAAAAAATGAATAAGTAGGAAAATATGTCAAAAAATGAATAAATAAATAAATATTTCAAAAAAATAAATAAATAAATAGGAAAATATCTGAAAAAATAAAGAGATAAATAGGAAAATATCTCAAAAAATAAATAAATAAATAAATAGGAAAATATCTTTAAAAAAATAAGATAAGTAGGATATCTCAAAAGATGAATAAATTAATAGTAAAATATCTCAAAAGTAAAAAAATAAATAGGAAAATATCTCAAAAATAAATAAAAATAAATAAATTGGAAAATATTTCAAAAAATAAATAAAATAGAAAAACATTTCAAAAAATAAATAAATAAATAGAAAAATACCTCAAAAACTAATTAATAAATAGGAAATATTTCAAAAAATAAATAAAAAATAGAAAAATATCTCAAAAAAATAAAATAAGTAGAAAAATATCTAAAAAAAATAAATAAAGAAATAAAGTAATAAATGAATAGGAAAATATCTGAAAAAATAAATAAGTAAACAGGAAAATTGTGATAAAATAAATAACTAAATAGGAAAAATAAAAAATATTATATATATATATATATATATATATATATATATATATATATATATATATATATATATATATATATATATATATATATATATATATATATATATAAATTGCCTTCAACAAAAATTTCTTCCAATCATCGTATGTCTGAACGCCTTCCGTAATATTGATAAAATAATTTACAAACTCTGGAAATGTTGGAAATTCACTGGTGTTGTTCGTGGGATTCAGTCGATATTGTTTGATAATTAGTTTTCTCACTTTAATAAAAATATGCTGGTCACTCAAATCTGATATATACCTCTCTATAATGTTACGATAACTTGAAAGTAGTCTGAAATAGGAAGAATGTATGTAATTTTAAAAAGAAGTTTGAAAATTATTTAGGTAAATTATAATATGAAAAGTATATATATATATAATATATATATATATATATATATATATATATATATATATATATATATATATATATATATATATATATATATATATATATATATATATATATATATATATATATATATATATATATATGTATATAAATTATGAATTCATAATTCATAATTCATAATTCGTATAAGGTTCCCTAGGAACAAATCTTTAGCTTCTATCATATATATATATATATATATATATATATATATATATATATATATATATATATATATATATATATATATATATATATATATATATATATATATATATATATATATATATATATATATATATATATATATATATATATATATATATATATATATATATATATATATATATATATATATATATATATATATATATATATATATATATATATATATATATATATATATATATATATAATATTCCGTAAGTTATTACTTTTTTATTAGACAATGAATAAAAAAGTTCATAAGACAAAAAAGAATTTTGAAACCTTGTAAAAGGATGCCTAACAACAAGGAATCTGATGGAGTTATTAAAAGCATTTAACTTTTCTTCATGAGTTTTGGGTTGCTGAAAAACGTTTGGAAGTTTGTCCGTTGTAGCACCATATTTCGACTGAGAAATAGAAAAATTTTAAATTTTTTTAAAGAGATGTAAGAAATCATTTAATGACAATATATATGACTTATAAGACTCGATAAGATTTTTAAAAAGACTTTTATAGGAATTTTTATAAAGTTATGCCTTTTTAAAATTTTTATGAAACTTTTTTGATTTTCATAAGAAATTTTATAGTGCTTTGTCTTATTTAAAATTTTCATAAAAGTTTTCAAAACATTTATAAGATTTTATGACTTTGATAAGATTTAATTATAAGACATTTAAAAGATTCTTATGATTTAACTCTTTTAAGATTTTAAAGATTTTGCAAACACCTTTATAAAATTTTATGACTTTGATAAGACTTAATAATAAGACCTTTAAAAAATTCTTATGATTTTTATGATTTAACTCATAAGATTTTAAATATTTGGAAAACTTTTACAAAATTTTATGACTATGATAAAATTTAATTTTAAAACCTTATGATTATAAAATTCTTATGATTTAACTCTTTTAAGATTTTAAAGATTTTGCAAACACCTTTATAAAATTTTATGACTTTGATAAGACTTAATAATAAGACCTTTAAAAAATTCTTATGATTTTTATGATTTAACTCATAAGATTTTAAATATTTGGAAAACTTTTACAAAATTTTATGACTATGATAAAATTTAATTTTAAAACCTTTAAAACATTCTTATGATCTTTATGATTTGCCTCTTATATGATTTTAAAACTTTTATAATATTTTATAATATACTTGTATAATATGGAAACATACGCTAAATCTCGCTCTCTCTCTTTGGGAGGGAGTAAGACCAAAAAGTTTTGGGTTATTTGCATTAAAGTTTACTTCTCTCAAAAAGTTTACCGTCCAAGTTCCTGATCCAACCTAAAAAATATAAAATATTGTTATGATCATTTAGATGGTTCAGTCTTTAATAATCATATCTAAAATGTGTAATAGGAAATTTTCGATACCAACATCTTTAAATCTTTAAATTTAATTACCCTATTATATATATATATATATATATATATATATATATATATATATATATATATATATATATATATATATATATATATATATATATATATATATATATATATATATATATATACATATATGCTCTACTTTGTAATTACAACACCAAGCAATATTTGGTTGTCCCTTCCTTGTAATCCAATAAAGATATTTAGGTTTTCCAATCTTGAAAATCTCGGGATGATTTTGGCAATATTCTCCAACAGTTCGAGCTCTGTGCATCATTATCGGCAAATAATATTCTACGAACTCCCTTTCGTCATCCTGAAGGATATATATAGATATATATATATATATATATATATATATATATATATATATATATATATATATATATATATATATATATATATATATATATATATATATATATATATATATATATATATATATATATATATATATATATATATATATATATATATATATATATTATATATATATATATATTTATATATATATATATTATATATATATATATATATATATATATATATATATATATATATATATATATATATATATATATATATATATATATATATATATATATATATATATATATATATATATATATAT
>SEYY01019163.1:222500-227500 GCA_009176605.1 Armadillidium nasatum | reverse complement strand
CCTTCTCAGAGAGGAGGTATGCGACGAGAGAATTCAGAAGAGCAGTGTCCATTGTAATAGCGATAGTAAAGAGAGAGTGACGCAACATTTCGACCGGCAGAAAGAGATTGGAGAGAATTAGTGAGAGCAGGAGAGTTGATAAGGCGAAAAGCTCTAGACTCCACCTTTTCCAGGAGAGCGGTATGAGTGGAAACACCCCAGATGTGTGACGCATACTCCATACAAGGGCGAACAACACCCCTATACAGAGCAAGCAACTGGGATGAAGAGAAGAAATTTCGAAAGCACTTCAGCACATCAAATCTTTTAAAAGCTTATTTAGAAAGAGAAGTAATGGTATCTTTCCAAGAAAGATCACGAGAAAAAGAAACACCAAGAATTTTAAGGAGAGATGAAGGTTTGAGTTGCGTGTTTTCGAAGAAGATATCGTAGTTGTGTGGAAGATTGTGGCGAGTAGAGAGATGGAGGAATTAAGTTTTTGAGGCATTGAAAACAACCATGTTTTCTCTGCCCCAATTTGAAATGAGAGATAGATCAGAGGTTAGTTGTTATATATATATATATATATATATATATTATATATATATATATATATATATATATATATATATATATATATATATATATATATATATATATATATATATATATATATATATATATATTAGTGACGAAGCGAAGCTTCGCGACCGCAACCGCAACTGCATTTTTTTAAAAAAATAATAATAACAGCGGTTACAGAAATTTCTAAAACTGCAACCGCATTCGCAACCGCTCTTTTATTGAAATGCGGTTTTTTGCAGTTTTTTTGATTCTGAAATATGAGAAGCAAGATTAATTTTTAATTTATATATATATATATATATATATATATATATATATATATATATATATATATATATATATATATATATATATATATATATATATATATATATATATATATATATATATATATATATATATATATATATATATATATATATCATGCGGAAAGGGGGTTCCTCACCCCTGATTTAAATCATCTTCTCTTATAAGTAATTCTGATTTATCTACGTATTTTCTATGATTACAATTTAGGCGATGGTGGTACTAAGAGGAACTTTCGGTATAATTCTTCCAGATTAGCCAGTTGGCAATCCTAAAGCCTCTCTCCCATGATGAGAAAGATATCCGGTTTACACATAAAAAATTATGAGTAGTTTGTTGATAAAGTAAGGAACACTGATTTTAATAACAAGATTATATTTAGCTTTAACGTTAAGTCACAGTTTACGAATGTCTCTGTTGAATTGGCGCTATATTGGCTAGAGAGAGATGGTGCTTTGACTATAATATATACTTTTCAGTAGCATCAGATTCCTTTATTTGCCCTGATAAGGCCATACCTTTCCTATTTCCATTTCTCTTTCATGGTGAATTTCATTCTAAAAAATCAGGCTAAAGTATGGTATCACCTTAGTCTCCAATCCTCAGTAATATTTTTATAGAATTGTTTGAGAAAAGCTTTTCGCATCTGGTCCTGGAACAATCTTTCATCTGGCATAGGTATGTAGATGCTGTTTTTGCTATCCTGCCGAAGGGCACTGATGTAGATTTGCTATTAAGAAAAGTAAACTCTTTCATATCTGCCACCAATTTCATAGTGGAAATGAAAAAAGAGTGTTGCCTTCCCTTCTTGGATTCTTTGATGATACAAGGTAATGGTGGCAATATACATTTAAAATTTTATAGAAAAGAAACATATCAATAATTATGTGCATTGTTCTATTTCCACTCACTTCAAAACAAGCAAAGAAGAGAATTATTAAAATTTTCTTTCTTAGAGCTTCCAGAGTTTGTGAAAAGTTTGCTATCTGTAGCCCACAATATCTAGATAAAGAAATCTCATATATTAAAAGTATGTTTTGCAAACTCTCGTACCCACGTCAAGCATTACACCAGACCTTGAGAACCTCAACGAGGAATTTTTACTCAGGATGCAAGAGGGATAGAATGTATAAGAATATTTTGTCATTGCTGTGACTGTTGATCATGTGAAGGAATTATGCCCTTTGACATTACCTTGGTCTAAAGGGTCTCCTCGACGGTTGGAGGTATACTTCATTACAAGGAAAAAAAAGAGATGTGATGATACACAGGTTAGCATTTACAGGATACCTTGCAGGATTGAAATTCATTTTACATCGGAGAAACCTCTGACTCTAAGTGACAACATAAATGTGCATTAAACACCGGAGACGAAAGCTCCTATTTTTGCATCTCCATCGCCTAAACTCATAATCATAGAATATATTTGAATAAATCAAAATTAATTATCAGAGAAAATGATTTAAATAAAAGGAGATTTTTAGAATCAATTTTAATTAAAAAAGTAAACGCTTTAATGTTCATAAAAATTTAATAATTTAATTTTAAGAAATACTGTTTTAGGTTGTTTTATTTGTAGTTTGAATGTAATTTTAATTAACTAAGTTTGCTTAATCATTACCACTTTCATATAGGTTTAAGTAGCTTTTAATCGATATACAGAAAAAGGAAAAATTAGCGCCATCATTAATACTGTGAGTAGCTTACTTATTTATTTTAAAGATAAATGATCACTACGCTGCTTTCAAGTTTCAATTTCATGGATGCAAAGTAGCTGAGACTATTTTTAATGAGATGATCTAGCACCTGGAAAAATGTCAACATGGGCTTAAAGTGGTACCGTTATCTCAATTCCATGTTCTTATTCAAAATAGCGGCCTTTTTTATAGATCCTTAACTCCTTTCGGCTTTGTTGACTTGTGTTACGCTTGTCAAAACTGATTTTATAGAAGGTGTTGATATAAATCGAAATTTTAATTGATAATAAAATTTAGAAGCTTCTTAAATTAATGGAAACGGCAATTAAGAGGCTTGAAGTCTTGGTAACATTTCCTTATTATTATTAGATTAGGCTAATGCTGTATAAGCTTACCTGTTAGGGTATCTTATTGATAGGCCTGTTTAGTGATTTAAATTCTAGTAGGTGGATAGCTACTTTTAAGTATACTGTACCAATATATGTTTGTTGATGTACGGTATGAAGTGTATATATATATATATATATATATATATATATATATATATATATATATATATATATATATATATATATATATATATATATATATATATATATATATATATATATATATATATATATATATATATTCTTTTATATCTACAATTTAAGTTTATATATAGGGCTAGTCAAGAGCTACTTGTAGGGCATTATGGTTAGATACATAGAAGTTAGTATTGATAATTTTATTGCATAGATTTGTCATGTTTTATTACTATATTGAAACTATAAAGACAAAATTTATTGAAATGTATTAAATAAAGCTTAATGAACCATTGAAGACCACTTTTGTAGAATAAGTACCAAATACCTAAATATTTTACTCTAAAATGATAATTATTATTGTACATGGAGGATACTATTCTGAAAATTGAATAATTAATTTCACAATTTATATATTATATCAATATTAGATAAATAAATTTTATATTATGTGGACATATATTTAAACAGGGGCTTTATCCTTCAAACACCTTTATCTATGAGTTTGAGAGCCTTCTGTTTTACTATATATTAATATTTATTGAATATTTAGAAATCAATATATTATTCACTTGATATATCAGTATATTGGTTATCGATAAAGTGTTTAAAGTGGTCTCTTTATATAATAATAGGTATGCTCTTTTATATTATTATTTGGGGCTTGTTTATTGAACTAGAGTAGTTTTCTATGGTTCCTTAAAATACATTACAAAATATTTTATCTTTATGGTTTCAATATAGTAGAGATAAAATACATCTCACCTAAACAATAAAACTACCTAATATATGTTCCTATTTATCTTGATTTTTTTTTTTTAATTTGTTAGAAAATATTTTGTCTTAATGGTTTTAATAGAATAGTGATAAAATGCATCTCACCTCAGCAATAAAACTACCCAATATTTATAAAGATGTTTCTATTTATCTTATTTTTTTTTATTTGTAATACTCTAAAGAATAAATATATATAAATGCATTATATACAATATGATAAAGTACAGAACAGTATTTTTGTTTCTTTGCCAAAAACAGAGAAAATATATTAGCTTGTAAAATACAAAATATTCATTTTCCACAGGTGGATAGACTTGTCTTTTAACTTAATATTGGCTACATATTTTGACTGATCCTGAATTATTTAATAACTGTCCTTAGTACATTTAAAAAAATATTCACAATGTAAGCAAGCAATTTAAATATTTCACCCCATTTAAGGTTAGGTGTTTGTGTTTCATGTATTTCTATCTTGTAGGAAAAAATGCAATTTTGTTGCCACAATTTTTTTTTTATTTTTTTTTTTTTTTTTTTTTAATCATTATTTAAAATTAGGAAAAGTGAAAGTATGTAATAGTCATTGTTTAACCAAAATTAATGATAATCAGTATTCACATTTTCAATATAGATATTTAGTTTTTGTAATAAATTGTTTTATGAGTTTTTGAATATTCAAAGATCAAAATTATGCTGCTCTTTGCTATGATATCTGCTATCCATTTACGTATATGTCCCATTTCCTCTTTATATTATTGAAAATGAAGAAAATAGATTAGATGGAACTATATAAACTACTAGGAAGTCCATAAATTATATATATACAATACATTATTGATATTAGTCTCCTTTTTAGCTTATTAATGTAGTTATTTCTTTTGATATCACATTGCAGTTAACTAAGACTGAAAATGATGTTGACAACATTTCACTTAAGCTTGATCAAGAATTTGCTGCATTACAGAATGAAGTAAATGCTGAAGTGAGTATTTTGTTTTACTAAAATTTATTTGATAATATATATATATATATATATATATATATATATATATATATATATATATATATATATATATATATATAATATATATATATATATATATATATATATATATATATATATATATATATATAT
>SEYY01019163.1:187500-217500 GCA_009176605.1 Armadillidium nasatum | reverse complement strand
ATTCAAATCCCCCAAAAAATTTCCCTACATAATGTGCAAATATTTTTCTGGGTTTTTGCATACTTTTTTTTTTTTTTCATACTTAATGTTAATTCTAGTATTTTCTCTTTTCTCTCCTGTTCTTCAGACCACTCTACAGTGGTTTTGAACATGCCATTGGTTCTACTTTCAGTTTAAAAGATTGTAGTGATGTTCTCATTATTCAAGTTCACTTATGCCTGAGTTGTGGTTTCTACTATGTCCGAGCTTTATTGAAGGTGTTTACTATCCTACGGTATTCTTTATGGTTCTCAAAACTAGTTTCCTAGCTTGCACCAATAAAAGAATTTTTCACTCATGTTGGAAGCGAGGGTTTATTCGACAAGTTTCAAGGGTGGTTCCTCTTAACCCTCGTATAGTTATATATTTAACCTTTTTAAAGTTTTCGAATCTATCCAAAACTGGAGGTTTATAAATACTTTAATTCTAACCTTACTTGTGTGGCATTCAATAAATCAAAACCTTTCGGTACAACAACGCACAGCTTTGATTTCTAAACTTTATCTTTTAGTATCTACCCTAGTATCAATTTCTTTATCAATACTTTGTATGTCGTCGTACTCTACCACCATTTGAAACTATTGGCAGTTCTCAGTAGGGTGACACGGTTTACTGAAATTTAATAATAAAAAGGTGTGAAGGATATGGTCAGTGAAGAAAGGAAGACAGAGTAATATTTATTACCTTAAACTAAGAATACATGAAATTAGATTATTAGAATATTTTCTATATCTGATAAATGAATTTATATATAAATCTTTTTAAATATATTATTTTTTTAAGCCTTTATATATTTATATATGTGTAAAGTTCAAAAGACTATCTTAAATAAAAATTCTTTTTCTACCAACATAAAAAATTTTTAAAATAACAAAAAAAATAATCTGTACTAATACAATAAAATTTTAAAAGAAAAAAAAATATATAAATGTTTAAAATGAGAACTAGTAATTACACTATTAAATAACCTCTTGTACGTCCTTTTTAACAGATTTTGTATCACATTTTATCGATCATTAAATAAAAACTTAAAATTTAGTCTCATTGATGATCAAGAGTTAAAATCAAAAATATTTACTATTAAAGAAGTACTACGATTCTATACTTGTATATATATGATCAATCAATAAAAAAAATTTTTTTTTTTACAATATGTTTCTTTTTGTCTTTTTTTTTTTTTTATCACATTAAATATCAGGTTGAAAAAAAAAAAAAAATATCTCAAGAAATCCAAACTAATAGGTATTAATAGTTGTTAATCGGTATAAGAAGCATTAATTTAATGTATAAAAATATAATGCATAAATGAGAAAATAAAATATGAAAAACAACAGTATATATATATATATATATATATATATATATATATATATATATATATATATATATATATATATATATATATATATATATATATATATATATATATATATATATATATATTATATATATATATATAAAAGTTCACATCTCACGGGCATTGCCCTATTCGAGGAGAGGAACTTTTCTAGGTAGTATATACCTAGGATCCCAAGTGGGATCGAACCGGCGCCCTCAAGCACGTGAGTCAATCACTTTACCGTTTGAGCCACGGTATATATATATATATATATATATATATATATATATATATATATATATATATATATATATATATATATATATATATAATATATATATATATATATATATATATATATATATATATATATATATATATATATATATATATATATATATATATAATACACACACACAGGAGGGAGAGTCAAAAAGTTCCCAGACAAATGTAATACAATTTCTATATTACTTTTGTCTGAGAACTTTTTGACTTTCTCTCATATATATATATATATATATATATATATATATATATATATATATATATATATATATATATATATATATATATATATATATATATATATATATATATATATATATATATATATATATATATATATATATTTTGTGTGTGTGTGTGTGGTTTATGTTAATATTTAATATTTAACAAATGAACAGTTACTCCTTGCCACTTGCTTTCCTCCCTTACCTCATTCTAGTCAATACATGTTGTACAAACATAGTCGATATCAATTCATCCTCCCTTTACAAATAATGGAACTAGAGTAATTCAATAATTCTCATATTACAAAATATTTTAACCTGTCGTAGATGAGTCTGATATATAATTATGATTGAATTCTTGTTTGAAATTGCAATATCGAAGGCTGGGATATAGAGGCCATCAGCAACGCAACATTTATAAAGAAGTTTGCTTCATCCAACAGCAAATGAAGGACAAAAAAAAAATAACAGGAATAAAACCCAGCTGTAAAAAATAAAAGTTAGTAAATAAAAATACGGTTACTGTTAATGAAATGTCTGAGACAATATTTACTAGTTCTTACGCATGTCTCAGCATTCATTAATTATAAACAGGGTGAGAGTTACAAGTTTGATACTACTAGCTAATAATAATTAAGTTTTGGTTACAACCATAAATGTGATTATAATAATTTATGAAGTATAACTTAATTATTAAAAAGAAACTATTCACATGCACGCACGCATGAGCACACGAGCGCTCACACACACAAGCACGCACGCGCGCGCGCACACACAAAGAGAGAGAGTGCTATATACTTACCTGAAAAATACATAGATGAAGCCTGTGGGTAGCAGCTACAACAGCTTCATAGCTGGAACGTACAAGGAGCTATGCAGTGATGGCCTAACTGCACTCTACTCAGCAGAATAAACTCTGGCAACGTAAATGCGGTCCAGAGAAGACTATGAGCCACATTATTCTTCGGCGTCCTTTTTGAGAGAATACTTCAGCTTGTGTGATTTTCAAATTAAATTGTGTTTTATTCTTAGTTTAATTAGGTAAAAAATTCTCACCATTTATCCAATGATAGTGCCTTCGTCCCTAAGACATTAAATTATTCGGTTTATCACTTTCTATTTTGGTGAGTTTGTATATTTTCTTGGTTCTAATTTACATGCTAACCTTGTGCCTTATTCTTCGTATTGTAAATTATTTTTATTCTTATATCAGAATTCATATTTTCGTTCTCTAGTTAGGAATTTTTCTTTTTCAAAGTTTAGGCCTTCGCAGCATAGCTGTGAGCCGATACAGCTGCTATTCATTCAGTCTTCTTTCGACTGAGTCGGACGTTGCCATAGTTTAATTCTGCTGAGTAGAGTGAAAAAGACCACAAACTCTATTACCATGAAAATAAGGGACATGGGATAAAGTCATCACAAATGTATTTTTTCCCTGAAAATCACTCTGTATCCTTATCTGAAGTTTCTGTTGGGTTGGTGAGGGAATTTTGTGTTTCTGAGCAGAGAGCATGTAAAGTATTTGAACCTTTTATGTGGTTCTGAATAATTTCTGCGTAATATTCCCCAAATACAGCTCTATTGTGAGAAACCAATCGTAGCAATGTTCCACAAATATGTGCTAATTCCTCTTGCAATGCTGAGAGCCCTGGAGGCACTTGAACTGGATGGGCAGTGCTGGAACTTAAGAGAGTCCCAATGAATTCATTTGCTCGATCAGCTAGAAAAAAAAATATATATACTTCATTAAAAATAAATTACCTTAAAGTTTATATAATTTGATTGCAAGCATATAAATGAACGATCAGAAATTCCATTAGTCTTTAATAAAGATAACTATAATAATATATAATAATAATATATATATATATATATATATATATATATATATATATATATATATATATATATATATATATATATATATATATATATATATATATATATATATATATATATATATATATATATATATATATATATATATATATATATATATATATATATATATATATATATATATATATATATATATATATATATATATATATATATATATATATATATATATATATATATATATATATATATATATATATATATATATATATATATATATATATATATATATATATATATATAATATATATATATATATATATATATATATATATATATATATATATATATATATATATATATATATATATATATATATATATATATATATATATATATATATATATATATATATATATATATATATATATATATATATATATATATATATATATATATATATTTAAAAAAGGTAGAGACCTTTAAGCATTGCATTGGAATGTCTATTTATATAAATAAAGTTAATTAACATTTTTATTAAAATATGTCTAAATGAGCGAATATCTACTATTTTATTATGTTGTTCTGCTTACTACTTCCCTACCGGGGCCTAATTTTCAAGTCTGAGTATTTTACTATTTCTCATGCGATTGTTCGCATCTTCTCACCCAATTGCCAAGGTTCTATATTTGGTAGATTTAAATGCCAGCACACTACGATGAGTAATAAGATTCCTCCACATACTGAGCGATGTAGAGAGGATGCCAAATTGTTCTCAATGATTTGGAACTGATTGGGGAACTTGTACATATCCATGATCGTCCAATTATTACTCCTCGCTACAAATGCTATTCTCCCCCCTATCAAGAACTCTGATCACAATCTTGTAGCACTAAAATTAATAATTTCTATACAGCAGTTAAACCCTACCCTAAACTTATTTCCTAACTGCTCAGGGTCACAGCTATTTTGGAAATGAGTCTTTCATTGTTATTAAAGATATATAATGAAATAAACTTTTCTAATCTCCTTCGACAGCTCTACCGTCTCACATATGAACATTCTTGGTCCGAATATAAACAACAAATTGTCTTGGAAATCTCTAACAGTTTGCTAAATTGCTCTCAAGAAGGTTGGGGTTCTGCTCAGGTTGCGTAAGTTTTCTTCGTCGTAGTTAAACAGCACAAGGATTTACCCGCCCTTATATGGAGTACTGCTCTCTACATCTTAGGCTCCCATTCACCTATCTTTTGGAGTGGGTTTAGTCTAAAGCTGAAATATTAATATTATTAAACTCCTTACACATCGACCCTTTACTTCTGCGACGTAACTTTGGCGTGCACTTTCTCTATACTATAAGTACTTATAATAGCAGGTCTTCGAGGAAGCTGCGCACTTTAATTTCCATCACTGATGCGTTTTTAACACAAATTTTGGGTAAGGAATGCCAACTCTAAGATTGCTCTATGTAGTACCGCCTTTCCAATTACCTTCGTTTAGTGGAATAACTCTCTATCATATGTTTTTAATGCTGTATTTAATCTTCTTTCCTATAAAGAATGAGTCTCGGCTCACCTATGATAATAATAATATTTATTATTATTATTAGGTTCAGACTTCAATGGGTTTTCTTTTTTTTAGCCCTCTCCTTGAAAAGAGTCCTATCATTAGTGATGGTAATCTTCTTACTAATTAAAATAAAAATAACGAGGTGAGCTTTTACTGCACAATAATCCCAAAGAGATGATACATAATTCGTTTAACAAGTGTAAAAAAAAATGAAAATTAAGGGATGATAGTTATTCTATATAAATAACCACAATAAGGACGTAACTTATTGGAGAAATAACCAATCGACAAGTAAGGAAGACGGAACTATATTTTAGACTCGTGGTACCGGAAGCTATCTAGCCGTTTCTGAGAAGTGTATAAGGCTAGAAATAAGGCAAAAGATACGTAATTGATATAATAAACTTTTAAATACCCATTATTTAGTTCAAAATCACCATTAACGAAATAAGATTGAAATATGTAAAAACTCACTAATCAATTTCCTAACTCTTTGGTCAGGGATTTTTAATTTCTAATAACTGCGACTTAAGGACACTAACGTCTGACTGAGGCAAAGGAGGTTTTTCGTGTTCCTTCAAATGATCAGAAACATCTTTTATAGCTTGTTCTGCTATATTTTCCATCAAATCGTAAGTTTCTCTGAAAAGAGTGATTATTATGTTAAAGCTTTGAACGCAATTTATTATTATTATTATCTATTAAAACAGATACATATGATGATAATGATTTTACATGACTAAATACATACCGTATATATATTTTTTTAGATAACATTTAAAAAATATGAAATTAATCTGAGCTATATTAAGAACGAAAATACTTACTGCTGTGTATGCGACGAATCTAATATACCACCTATATTTTTCTTCAGTGTAATCTTAAGTACATCTGAATGTGGTAATGTGGGTCCCAAAGAAGACAGAGTGACCAGTATGGTTGCTCCCATTAGGCAAACTTGCATCATTCTGTCTCTCAATTCAAAAATACGACTGTCATCGAGTACGACAGTCTAAAAAGAATATTTTTTTAAAAATTTAAAAGTATTTGTAAAATGTAAAAAATAATATGCAAAAGAAAATATATATTAAATGCTATATCAATATTTATTATATACGAAAGCTGAATATAAAAGCCAGGAATAACATTTATTCTAAAATAAAAAGATTCACGTTACCTCAGGCAATAATTTTTCATCAGGCCATGACAAAAGATTTAAGTATGCTCTTGATATCACTCTGCTAAAAACAGATCTCATAGCCAAATCATCAGTCACGGTCATGTCTTCAGGTTGAATAAATTGAGTCAACCAATTTCGAGTGATTTCCAATCCATCATTTTGAGTTTTCAAAAATTCGGTAAATTTTTTTCCTTTCATATTCAACACTCTGCAAATGTATTCCGTATTTTATAATTAGCTGTCAATGTACTATTTTTTCTTAATTAAATTTAAACTTAAGTCAATCTTTGGGAATTTGATGATAATAATGATGATGATAATGATAATAATAATAATAATAATAATAATAATAATAATAATAATAATAATAATAATAATAATAATAATAATAATAATAATAATAATAATTAAGGATTAATAGGTTATAAAGACTTCCATTTCAGGTTGAAAGGAGGACTGGGCAAAAACTTACAGCATTAATATCAAATAAAAAAAAATAGCAAATATTAACTAGTATCGTATCTTGTATGTAAAAACATCATGTAGTAATCACATTATCTTTTATTAGTAAAATATAAGATAATCTTAATACATATTTAGATATCTACTACACTAAGAAAAAGAAAAAACTAATAATAATAATAAAGTAATTGAGCAATAACAACCTAAGCTTACTTTAATAAAACAAATATTCTCCATTAAGTTTTCAAGCTCTTCTGCTTCGAATCACTGTAGCAACTTGGCATCTATTAGTTTCAACAGGAGGATGCTTGGAGCCCCTAATGGGGTTACATGACATTCTGCTGGGGTGCTCCTGGTTACAGGAGCATCCAACCAAATTCAAGTAACTTCAACATGGGCACAACAAATGTTGCTGCGAAATTAGCAAAAATAAGATAGAGAAAAATATGCCGCACGCCAGGATTCGAAACCATTGACAACAGCGTCGCCGTTTGACAATGAACTGAAGTCTCTCTCTCTCTCTCTCTCTCTCTCTCTCTCTCTCTCTCTCTCTCTCTCTCTCTCTCTCTCTCTCTCTCTCTCTCTCTCTCTCTCTCTCTCTCTCTCTCTCTCTCTCTCTCTCTCTCTCTCTCTCTCTCTCTCTCTCTCTCTCTCTCTCTCTCTCTCTCTCTCTCTCTCTCTCTCTCTCTCTCTCTCTCTCTCTCTCTCTCTCTCTCTCTCTCTCTCTCTCTCTCTCTCTCTCTCTCTCTCTCTCTCTCTCTCTCTCTCTCTCTCTCTCTCTCTCTCTCTCTCTCTCTCTCTCTCTCTCTCTCTCTCTCTCTCTCTCTCTCTCTCTCTCTCTCTCTCTCTCTCTCTCTCTCTCTCTCTCTCTCTCTCTCTCTCTCTCTCTCTCTCTCTCTCTCTCTCTCTCTCTCTCTCTCTCTCTCTCTCTCTCTCTCTCTCTCTCTCTCTCTATATATATATATATATATATATATATATATATATATATATATATATATATATATATATATATATATATATATATATATATATATATATATATATATATATATATATATATATATATATATATATATATATATATATATATTATATATATATATATATATATATCTAAACGCGGTGTGGGACCAACTTTCACATTCATAATTGCCTGAATTCTTTTGGAAATAGAAAAAGATGGTGCATAACAGAATGTTATATCATTCCTCAAGTAAATGTAGACGAAATTCCAGTAAGGATGCTGGTGGTGGATATCGACCTCGAACCCTAATCTCCAATATTGACCACAGGAGCTCTCTTATAAAGGTTATGCTTTATAAAGGGGAAAGAAAGACATGAAATCTCATCTACATATTTATCAAACCATGAGCTGACAACATGAGTTCGATGAAATGGAGTTTTATTGTTTTATCTTGATAAATTGCACTACCTCTAAGAAACTTTCTCTGCTCCATTGGATGAATCTGATCACCCAAAATACGTACATAAACCCTGGCAGTTACATTATAGCGCAGGGTGATAATTGGGTCTGCTGAATTACATGATTTCGCTGCCCAAGCCATGAAGCAACTTCATTGGTTGCTTCATATTCATCATATTCCTCAAATGATGTTACCACACTTAAACTCGGTCGCAGGTTGGGAAGTTTGAAGGTCGATTAATCTAATGAAAGGACTGTCTTCCATTGTCTGGCAGTTCAATCCTTGTGAATACTGCACCACTACACTTTCTGACATTCATGTCATTTACAAAAGGTTTGGCGATTAGAGCACGCCCATGAATATTAAGCTTAATGAGTTTCCTCCCCACTGTTCTTGATAAGGTTTACAAGATTGGTATTCAGCTTAGGAGTAATTTTTGTAGCAGCTGTTTTCTAACTTTTTGTTACAATTCTTCGCAATTCTTGCTTTTCCTTCTCACCCAATTTCGAATTATGTCCATGCTGGCTGGTGTTTGTCGAATGATGTTTTTCCAGAAAAACAATATGGGAGAGTCATCTTAGATATTTATCTGGAAATCGACAATTTTCCCTCTTTGAAGCTCTACAAGCTTGGACATACTCACTTGTACCACCACAGAATATTGAACACATTGAAAATATTATTATTATTATTATTATCGTGACACAAGAGGGCTTGTGGCTTTTCATCTATCCACTTTCTATTATTTCCATATTTTTATTGGACCCTATATATATATATATATATATATATATATATATATATATATATATATATATATATATATATATATATATATATATATATATATATATATATATATATATATATATATATATATATATATATATCTATTTAAAATTAGCAATTAATGTGAATTTAAATTAATATCCAGTAATTTTAAGCTGAATATCCCGTTGGAGAGTAAAAACCGGATATCCAGTACCTGTTTTTTTAAAAATTTCTAGATATCCAGAATCCGGTTTTTTCTGGCAAATTTGCTATCCGGCCCATCCCTATATATATATATATATATATATATATATATATATATATATATATATATATATATATATATATATATATATATATATATATATATATATATATATATATATATATATATATATATATATATATATATATATATATATATATATATATATATATATATATATATATATATATATATATATATATATTCGGTGCCACTAACTGGTCTGACTTGCGGTTGTACTTTTGTGATTTTCCATGGAATGATTACTGTTTCCGAGGGAGGAATCCCTCTGAGTGTGTAAAGTGCGTAACCGAGGGTGATTATCTCTGGCATGGATGCGTACATTCCCATATTCTTTCCCTTCTACTAAACCTAACAAACCTTGGTTTAACTCGGCTTGTTCTTGCGCTATGCGCCGCAGGGATGCTGTCTTCAGGGATTACCGTCATCTTTAAACTCCAGAAACTCACGCAACTTATATTTCATCCCGGAATCTTGCAAAATCTATCCTTCGTAACACTAAAAACTTTTCTCCGTAGAAAATGCAATAATCTTTCTGGTTCCTCTTCACGCTCTTTCTTGCATTTTCCAAAAAATGTCAACTCTAACTTCGCTTCTTCCTCTTTCCCTCCTCTAGATATCTTCTGACGGTTCAAGTGCCGTTTTGCCTTCCTCTAAAGCTGAACTCCTTTTCAAACTTTTGCCACTAATTCAACCTTAGACGATTCCGGGACTGTTCCTAATCCTTCAGCCCCCTCAAACTCATTTATGTCTAATATTGTAATTTCTTCTAAAGACGTCATTTCTGCTCTCTCTGAGCTTAACACTAAGAAGGCTTACGGTCCTGACGGTATCCCTCCTGTGGTTCTCAAAACTTGTGCTTCTGAGCTTGCACCCTGCCTTAGTAAACTATTTCGTCTATGTCTTTCTACTTCAACCTTCCCTTCTTGCTGAAAACGTGCGCTCATTCAGCCTGTGCCGAAGAAGGGGGACCAATCCCAACCCTTTAGCTACCGTACAATTTCATTAACCTCCGTTCTTTCTAAAGTTTTCGAATCTATCCTTAACAGGAAGATTTGAAAACATCTCAATTCTTGTAATCTTATCTCTGATCATCAGTATAGCTTTCATAAGAAATGCTCTATTGGTGATCTTCTTTCCCTTCTCTCTGACTCTTAGTCTTCCACTCCTCGGCATTTCGGTTAATCTTTTGCTGTGGCGCTGGACATATCGAAAGCTTTCAATGAAATCTGGCATAAAGCTTTGGTTTCCAAACTTCCCTCTTTCGGAATGTATCCTTGCCTCTGATTTCCTTTCTGGTCGTTCTATAGCAGCTGTTGTAGACTGTCACCATTCATTATATAAATCTATTTATTAATAGTGGTGTTCCTCAAGGATCTGTCCTATCCCCAACACTTTTTCTGCTTTTCATTAATGACCTTCTCTATATTACTTCATCTCTTATTCACTCCTATATCGATGACTCCACCCTTCATTATTCTTTTCGGTTTGAGAGGAGCCCCTCCTAACACCAGCTAATAGACGCAAGGAGAGCAGCCTTGATGAATCTACCCTCTTATCTTTCTTGTATTTCAAATTGGGGCAGAGGAAACATGGTCGTTTTCAATGCCTCAAAAACTCAATTCCTCCATCTTTCAACTCGACACAATCTTTCACACGCCTATATCATCTTCTTCGAAAACACACAACTCAAACCTTCATCTCTCCTTAATATTCTTGGTTTCTTTTTCTCGTGATATTTCTTGGAAATATCACATTACTCTCTTTCTAAACAAGCTTCTAAGAGGTTGGATGTTCTGAGGTGCCTTGAGAACTTCTTCAGACCTCCAGTTGCTTGCTCTGTATAGTGGTGTTGTTCGCCTCTGTATGGAGTACGCTCTACACATCTAGGGTAGTTTCACTCATACAGCTCTCATTGAAAAGGTGGAGTCTAGGGCTTTTGGTCTTATCAATTCTCCTACTCTCACATTCTCTCCAGTTTCTGCCCGTCAAAATGTTGCGTCACTTTTTCTATACTATCGCTATTACAACGGACATTGCTCTTCCGAACTCTCTCGTCGTATACCTCCTTTGAGAAAAGCTCGTGCGACACGTCTTTCTATGTCCAACTCTCTGACCCCAGACTTAACCGCTATGCTCAATCTTACATGTACTCTGCTGGTATAAAGTCCGGAACACACTCCCTTCATCTATTTTCCCAATTTCCTATGACTTACACACCTTCAAACGCCGTGTTTCGAGAGATGTCTGCCTTTAATGATTTTGAACCACACCTAAACGTCAAGTTTTTTACTGCATTTCATTTTTTTTCAATTTCGATTTGAACTTACCTTTCACATGGTAAGAGTAATTTGTGTTGGCCAATTTCATCGGCATTTGCCCATCCAGTAGGTAATAAGTATCGGTATAGTATATAGTATCGGGGTATCGGTATATATATATATATATATATATATATATATATATATATATATATATATATATATATATATATATATATATATATATATATATATATATATATATATATATATATATATATATATATATATATATATAATTTCAATTATATGTATCGGTGCAGTGCACTGTATTTTGCTTCCGGTGCGGTGGTGTGCGGTGTGATGCTAAATGAATGACTGATGGTGCGGTGTGGTTCGGTGCAGAAAGTTCTGCTTAGCCAAACCTAATTCAGATTAACTAAAGCACCATAAATACTTTTGAGGTCAAACCTGAGCAATAATGTGTGGTCTTATTTGCTGTATGGTGAAATTGGCCATATCAAGCCTCATGAAATCGAGGGTTTCTATAACATTTCTGAAGATGGTGACAATATCCTTCTCTTTCATTAACTCTTGTATAATTTCATCACGCACGGGGGCACACAAACGATTCATAGTAGAGAGCACAAACCGGGAATATCTGCAAATAATAATAATAATAATAATAATAATAATTTTTTTGAGTGCATATACAGTAGGTCACTAAAGAGGTAATCCCTGGTTTTGGTTCTCCTATACAAAACGGAAGTGAGAAAATAATAATAATAATAATAATAATAATAATAATAATAATAATAATAATAATAATAATAATAATAATAATAATAATAATAATAAAAATAAAAAAAAATATTAATATTATGTTTAAATATATATATATATATATATATATATATATATATATATATATATATATATATATATATATATATATATATATATATATATATATATATATATATATATATATATATATATATATATATATATATGAAACTTTAATGATTTTAACTTCTTAGGTAAATATTCTTGTTCCTAGAAAAACTTGTCTCTAACTTATCTTAACTATTTCCAAAACTTCTGCTTTGATTTTTATAGTATTAAAATATTTTTCAAACATTCTTTCACTTGTTTCCCTCCCTCCTCATTTTATGATTCTTATGTCGTACCTATTTATCTCAATTATATTTACTATTCCATTCCTCAGACATTATGATCATATGATTTTACTTCCAAATATCTTTCTATTAATTTCATTAAGAGATACAACTATTAAATATATCTTATTTACATTCGGCTTCAATACTTACTCTTCAAAGTTCAAAACTCCATGCTCTACTTGTTGTTTAATTAATTCTAAATCAAATTTTTCATTAATCTCTTGACGTAATCTAGTATGATGAGGGAGTGTTATTTCAAGAAGTTTATCCTTTACTTCTTGCAGGAGTACAAAAGCTTGCGTATAGTCTGGGGGATCTTCCTTGAGTTGTTCGGTTAAATTATCCCAAAATGCTTTATGCATTGTCTCTCTAACCTGAGGTATAAAATTAATAAAATTGTCAATAGTAAGAATATATTACAAGAATAGTTTTATAGGGAATGTTTATTATTACTCTTTATTCTTACAAACAATAAATGTGTCAATTTTAAACTTAAATGACTTTAATTAAATTAGTTTAAAAATATGTCATGATTAAAAATTAGTATTTGAAATGGAAAGAAAAAAATAACATCAAAATACACATTGTCTTCTTTTTATGAATACTATTATACCTGCAAAAACTTCAGCCCCAGAGCAAAGAATAAAATGGAATTAATCTTTATAGAAATATAATTCATTTTAAAAATTTTTTTTTTTTTTTTTTTGGTATTTACTGAAAAAATAAAATAAAATTTATATTTGAAAGTAGGCTTTACAAATAAAGGCATTATTTTGAAAAAACTTTGATATAAATTCAGCCAAAAATATTTTTTTTAAATAATAATATTTCATCAGTAAAATTGAAAATTGTTTGGCTTTTATTTTTTTCATTTATATAAAAAAGTAGAAGATTTGAAGAGATTCAAACTGCTTGAATATTGTTTTCAATTCACATGTGTGTAAACATCTAATGTATACCTATAATAAAACTTAAAAAATTCAACTTCCAGTTTATAAGAAGACAAACTAAAATGATTGTTAAGAGCTCTCACAGTAATTGGGGAAAGTGTTTGGATGAATATAAGGTTCTTTGTTCAAAAAATAGAAGAGCAAAAGATAACAATACAAAAAAATTAAGGATGTTGAATTACCATTCTTTCCAAACTATCTTCCGACGGCTCAAATTTTTCAAGTTTAAAGTTTTTATCTACAGCAATTTCGTGAGCAAGAACCATGTTGTTTACTCCTTTGGCAGCCTTCATAACCTCTTCAAGAGACATAAATTTGGACGGCGAAGTAGCTACTCCAGGAAAGATGATGTTCTGAACCGGAGACAAATCCCTAACAGTTCATTGTTAACAAATAAAATTATAAGATTTTTGAAGCTTTTTAAACACATTTTAAGACATTGCAAATTAAAATGGTTAAAATTCAACAAACATCGGTCTCCAAAATGATTTCTTAGTAATATTTAGCAATACAAAGCTACTAAAAGAACACAAAAAGCTTAATAAAAACTATTATGTTCAAAGATACTTCAAATAATAGAGGTAATCAGTCTTAAGGATTTTTTATTAAATATGTAATGTTAAAAGTACA
This sequence comes from Armadillidium nasatum, assembly GCA_009176605.1. Classification (NCBI taxonomy): domain Eukaryota; kingdom Metazoa; phylum Arthropoda; class Malacostraca; order Isopoda; family Armadillidiidae; genus Armadillidium; species Armadillidium nasatum. The sequence continues at coordinate 203,057 of SEYY01019163.1, read as the reverse complement.
CTTTAAAATCAAAAGCAAACACATACGAAAAAGTCATTCATGATTAAAATCTGATAATATATATAATGATCCATTTCAAATAAATTTGATGTGAAAACTATTATAAACATACATAATGCCAATATTGTGAAATCAAAGAACAGCTGACTTTACTACCAATTTACGAGCACCAGAGGATATATATATATATATATATATATATATATATATATATATATATATATATATATATATATATATATATATATATATATATATATATATATATATATATATATATATATATATATATATATATATATATATATATATATATATATAAGCCAGTAGATATACACTGCTGAAAAACAAAATTACACTAAAATTTGAATATTAATTAATAAATTTAATGCTTAAAAAAATGTTTCTTTTAATGAATATTTGGTAGCTTTAATTTCTTGTCAATGTATGATACTTATTCAAAATTAATATCAAAAGAGCAAATTAATAATACTCAAAAAATATTTATAAAAGACTGAGTTTTTAAAGATTAATACATAAGAACTAAATTTGGGAATAATAAAACTACAAGTTTACCTCTTTATTCTGTCAACAGGAGAATGTCCACTAGTACTTGAATACTCATTATCATTTTCTGCTCTACCTCCTTTAATGTCCATATTAGGTGTGGCTTTTTTACTATTTTTTACTTCAAGGGAATCTGGCATTTCTGGTAACTTCATATCTACATCTTCATCACTGTCCTCTTTTTCTGCATGATTATCATTCTCTAATCCATCCTCTAAAAGATCTCTATTTGATACAAGAGATTCTTCCAATTCTTCTCCATCAAAGTTCAATTTTTTGTTAACTTTTGAGCCAGAATTTAAATCTTCTGTGTCTTCTCTACTCCCCATTATTTATTTATTTTTTAAATTATTTATATATTTATATTATTAAATATATCTTAAAAACCTGAAATTTTAGAAAATATTTTTATAATAAAGCTTTTAAATATTAAATATCACAGATTTAGGAGTGTTCAAAACTGGATACAGGAATACTTAAAGGACAAGAGACAGTGTGTAGTATGAAATGACAATAAATCATCATGGGAGCTGGTAAAGAGTGCTGTTTCTCAAGGATTCCATACTGGTACCATTTCTATTCTTAATCTATATTAATGATTTGGACAAAGGAATAAAATGTTTAGTTTCTAAGTTTGCTGATGATACTAAATTGGTTTATCCTATTAAAAATATTGAGGGATGCATGAAGTTCAGCATGATTGAAATAAGACTTCTTGGTTGGAATGAAAACTGGCAAATGAATTTCAATTATAAAAAGTGCAAGGTTCTTCATATAGGATATTCTAATAAGAATTTCAATTATGAAATGTATGGGGAATGGCTGGAATCTGTGGATAAAGAAAAAGATTTGGGTGTGATTATCAATGGTAGTTTGAAAGCATCAGAACAGTTTTTAGAAGTTAACAGAATGATAGGAATAATAAACTGCAATTGTAATTATAAAATTAAGGAGGTGATTAGTAACTTTTATAATGGTTATGTCTGACCACTGATTGAGTACTATGCACAGGTTTGAGCTCCTTATTTTAAGACATTAATATTCTAGAGGCAGTACAGCATAAAAAAAACAAGAATAATTTTTTATTTTAAAAACAAATAGTTACAAGGATAGGTTAATTAAAAGAACTAGGGATGCTTTCTGTAGATTTTTTAAGAGGTGATATGATTCAGGTTTTCAAAAAGTTTTCATTGATTGATAATGTAGATTTGAGTAAGTTCTTTTTACTAGATCCCAATAGGCACACCTGGAGTCAAAACAAAAAAATAAAGGTGGTATGCCATCTAGATATGAGAAAGTATTTTTTAAACAACAGAGTTATTAATTTTTGGAATGGCTTACCACAGGGTATTATCAATAGGATCTGTCTTTTAACTTATAAAAAGAGGTTTGGATTAATATATGGATGGTCAAGGTATAGTATAACTGACTCTGCTTTTAAGGTAACATACTTTAGTGAGTATTTTTGACAATCATTTATGGTATCAGAGACTTTGCACGTTAGTTTAGAGTTTAGATGACTATTTATGATTTGACTTAAATAAATTGCATGTTGCATAGGGAATGGTTTGATTGGCTTGAAGAAAGTTGGGTATGTGATGGGCCATTCATATTGAATGGCAACTTTGTAAAATTTTTTTTTTTACTGGGACACTTTTGATAGGCCTTTGTGGATTTTAACTGTCTCTATTTTCTTAAGTTCTTAAATAATATAAGGTCTGAGCTATGTCAAAGGTCAATTTGGGGCAAAAACCACTCCCTTTACTTACATACTATGTGCTGAATGGGTTTATGAATGTAGAATCCCATGCCCATGGTCCTTTTTCTTCAGAAGAAACTGCTTAGATTCTTTATAGTTCTTCAGTTTGGAGGAATTTGCAAGTTGCTTGGACAATAAATGTAGTTAAAGTCTATATTCCAGGTAGATAAAATATTGCCCTTCAGGCCATCACGAGTTCAGAACGAGTGAACCACGACCACACTAAGGTTACCATCCGTCCCGAATTTTTCGGGACAGTCCCGATTTTTTAAGCCGTGTCCCGATATTTTTTGAGGGTGAATCGGAATGAACATTTGTTCCGATTTTTAGATTTGGCAAAAATTATTTATTTAGCCAGCCAGAAAACGCGGTGCGTGGGAGCAGAAGAAGGCAAAAATGTCTTTTTTAAATTTTTTTTTGTAGAATGTCCTTAACTAATAAACCATATAACTTGGTTTTCAAAACAACATTCGTATTTCTTCTTTACATTAAAAATCACCCTCTTCATACATCCCTAAAAACCCTTACGGGCAGGGTATTTTTAGTGAGGGGGAGGAGGGGGGGTGCAATGTTCAGAAGCGTCCAGATTTTTGGACAGAAAAATATAGTCATCTTAGACCACAAGCATGAGAGTTCGTGATGCTCTCATTTAAGGAGTGGCAAGTGCAGTTGATGACATATAGCCATAATAGCACAAAAAAAATGTTGAAGTAGTGACATGGGACTATCAAAGGTACTATGGTGCTAAACAATTTCTAGTTATTAATTTAACTTCTTTTATATTTGATTTAAAATTAGATTTTTAAATCAAATTTCTTTTTAGTAATTTTAAATTTTACAATATATTTCATAAAAAATATATATTACCGTGGGCAAAGAAAATTAAATAAAAAATATAAATTTTAGTATATTTTTTTTTATTTTTTTTTATTTAATAAAAATTCTCTAGTTTGTACAAGATAAAGGGAGCGTGTTCCAGACTTTACAAGTAGAGTACATGTAAGATTGAGCATTTCGGTGGAGAAAATTAGTGAGAGTGGGAGAGTTGACCAGTCGAAAATCCCTAGACTCCACTATAAAAACTATTTATATACTTACAGTATTTTATCTGGTGTATATACTTAATTTGTCTATTTTGAGTTTTCTTTTATATTAGAGAAATTATATTAAATTCTCCTTCATAGGATTTAGTAAAGTTTTTTTTTTTTTTTTTTTTTTTTTTTTTTTTTGGCACTTAACAGTTTGGCACCTAAACAAGCTGCCGGTTTTCAAAAGACACTTTTCAAATTTTCGTTAATTAACTCGTTTAGATGTATTACAAAATGTGAGTTTTTTGGTTTGTTCTTTATGGACTTCTAAGTTCTGATTCAGGTATGACTCAAGAGGTAATTTTTATCTTCACCTCTTTCTTACTATATAATTATTATATAATCAATTGACTCTTCTACTCAAAATATACCTCTAATAAGTTCTAATTGTTAATATATGTTTCAGAACCCATCAAAGAGAACTATTTCTTTGGAAAACCGTATATGGCAAGTCCAAGATTACTATTTCATTTAAACTAATTTGCTTTTACTTTCAGATCAAAAACGTAATGAATAGCATTATATTCAGCTGTAAGTCGTTATACCACCTTTTCGAGGAGCTACAGCAGTATGAGTGGAACCATCCCAGATATGTGTGAGGCATACTCGTCTATACAGGAGCGAACAACACCCCCTCAAAGAACAAGCAACTGGGATTGAACTAAAGAAATTATGAAGGCTCCTTAGAGCACCAAACCTCTTAGAAGCTTGTTTAGAAAGAGAAGTAATGTGATCCTTCCAAGAAAAATCACGAGAAAAAGAAACCAGAATATTGAGGACAAATGAAGGTTTCAGTTGAATTTTTTCGAAGAAGATGTTATAGTCGTGTGGAACATAGGAGGTATTGTCGAATAGAGAGATGGAGAAATTTTGTTTATGAAGCACTGAAAACGACCAGTAGAGCGCTCTTTGCAAAAGTCATACTGACGATTCAGAGATAAGTTAGAAGAATTGAGATTTTCCAAATCTTAATGCTAAGGTTAGATTCGAAAACTTTAGAAAGAACGGAGATTAAAAAAATGGGAAGATTGTCGGAGGGTTGAGAGGGGTCCCCTTTTTTGGCATAGGCTAAATGATCGCACGTTATTAGTGTGGCTTCTGTAAATAATAAACTGGTAATATTGCTCTTCTTTACAACTTCAGCTTCTCTGTGCATCATTATTTTGGCAAATCTTTTAGTGTGACATTCAATAAATCAAAAGCTTTTGGCACAATAACGCAAAACTTTGATTTCTAAACGTCCATCTACTCTAGTCTCTAAATTTCTTTGTGAATGTTCTGTAGGAAGTTAGGAACAGTTGTAATAGATCACCATTTGAAACTACTGGCAGTTGCGCTCAGTAGGGTGACACGGTTTACTAAAATATTAATAATAAAAAAGTGTTTGATAGATGTGGTCAGTGAAAAAAGGAAAGCAAAGTGCCTTCTAAATATGCCTGTAAGCTACTATGTTTAAGCCCGAAAATATGCTAAATTTACTTTGTCATAAAGAATAATGGAAATCCAGAGAGCTCTTCACCTCTCTCAGATCTGTCCCATTTTGTCAGATGTCACATATCTATTTTTGAAATTATGATCAGGTGTATGGGATATTAACACCTAATGTGATGCACAAAAGTTCTCCCTCTTACCCTTTAAGACGAGCATATGACAACTTGGATGTTTTATTTCAACATTGCAAATAGTACTTTTTGGAGAATACAAAAATCTAAATGTAGAAATAAATGACAACCTTTCCTTGATAATATTTATTTCCTTAAACTAAGAATACATGAAATTAGATTCTTAGAATATTTTCTATATCTGTTACCTAAGAAATTGATATATAAATTTTTTTAAATATATAATTTTTTTTAGCTTACATATGTATAAAATTGAAAAGATTATCTTAAATAAAAATTCTTTTAATACCAACATAAAAAATTTTAAATTAACAATAAAATAATGTGCTAATATAATCAAATTAAAAAAAACAAAAAAAAAAAAAAACAAAAAAAAATAAAAAAAAAACTTACGAGTGTTTAAAATGAGAGAATGTTAGTTATTACGATAATAAAAACCTCTTGTACTTCCTTTTTGAACAGATTTTGTATCACATTTAAAAGATTATTAAATAAGAACTTAAAATTTTGTCTCATTGATAATCAAGTTAAATTCAAAATATTTACTATAAAAAAAATAAGTTAGTCATATTGTATATGATCAATCAATAAAAGGTTGGTTTGTATTTTTTTTTTTTTTTTTTTACCAATAAACAGGTTTCTTTGATATTTTTTTATCACATTAAATATCAGGTTAAAAAAAAATATACCTCATGAAATCTAAACTAAAAGGCATTAATTGTTTGTTATCAGTATTAGAAGCATTAATATAATGCATAAAATTATAATACATAAACAAGAGAAAATAAAAATATGAAAGACAACAGTACTATATATATATATATATATATATATATATATATATATATATATATATATATATATATATATATATATATATATATATATATATATATATATATATATATATATATATATATATATATATATATATATATATATATATATATATATATATATATATATATATATATATATATATATATATATATATATATATATATATATATATATATATGGGTGTGTGTGTGTGTAGTTTTTATTAATATTTAGCAATGAACAGTTATTCCTTGCCACTTGTTTTCCTCCATTACCTCATTCTAGTCAATACTTGTTGTACAAAACATAGTCGAAATCGATTTATCCTCCTATTACAAAATATGGAACTAGAGTAATTCAATAATTCTCATATTACAAAATATTTTATCATATTACAAAATATTTTAACTCTATTACCATGAAAATAAGGGACATGGGATAAGGTCATCACAGTTGTATTTTTTTTCCTCATGGAAATCACTCTGTATCCTTATCTGAAGTTTCTGTTGGCTCGGGAAGAGAATTTTGTGTTTCTGAGCAGAGAGCATGTAAAGTATTTGAACCTTTTATGTGATTCTGAATAATTTCTGCGTAATATTCCCCAAATACAGCTCTATTGTGAGAAACCAATCGTAGCAATGTTCCACAAATATGTGCTAATTCCTCTTGCAATGCTGAGAGCCCTGGAGGCACTTGAACTGGACGGGCAGTGGTGGAGCTTAAGAGAAACCCAATGAATTCATTTGCCCGATTAGCTACGGAAAAAATATATAGTTAATTATCTTAAATTTTATATAATATGATTATGCACAAATGAATGAATGATCAGCAATTCCATTAATCTTTAATAAAGATAACTAAAAAATAATAATAATTAATCGAAACTCTATGTTTCATGTTGGAAGAGATGAAAATATTTGGAACAGCAACAATTCTATTAACTAGCCATATATATATATATATATATATATATATATATATATATATATATATATATATATATATATATATATATATATATATATATATATATATATATATATATATATATATATATATATATATATATATATATATATATATATATATATATATATATATATATATATATATATATATATATATATATATATATATATATATATATATATATATATATATATATATATATATATATATATATATATATATATATATATATATATATATATATATATATATATATATATATATATATATATATATATATATATATATATATATATATATATATATATATATATATATATATATATATATATATATATAATATATAAAAATAAAAAATAAAAAAAAAAAAAAAAAAAAAAAAAAAAAAAAAAATTTTTTTTCTTTTTTTCTTTTTTTTTTTTAACTCTTAACTTTGACTTGAAAAGGGACGTCAGTCCGAAAACGTTCGCCTATAATTTATTTTAATACTGGGTTATTTTAGCATATATATATATATATATATATATATATATATATATATATATATATATATATATATATATATATATATATATATATATATATATATATATATATATATATATATATATATATATATATATATATATATATATATATATATATCCTCTGGTGGGCAAAGGCCGGAGGCCTACCAAATTCCACCAAAGTTGGAAAAAAACTATAATCTTGAAAAATGGAGGCCATGTCCAGAAACACGGCGTTTGAAAGTATGCAAGTCAAAGGATGTTGGGAAAACAGAAAAAGGGTGTGTGTTCCAGACTTTACCAGTAGAGTATATGTGAGATTAAGCATAGCGGTTAAGACTTGGGTTGAAGAGTTGGACAAAGAAAGGATGAGATTGTGTAGAAAGGTGTGTCTCATTAGCTCTTCTTCTCAATGGCGGAGGTATGTGACGAGAGTGTTCAGAAGAGCAATGTCTGTTGTAATAGCAATAGTAAAGAGAGAGTGACGCAACAATTCGACTGGCAGAAAGAGATTGGAGAGAGTAAGAGCAGGAGAGTTGAGACGAAAAGCACTAGACTCCACCTTCTCAAGGAGAGCTTTATGAATGAAACCACCTCATATGTGTGAAGCATACTCCATACAGGGGCGAACAACACCCCTATAGAGAGCAAGAAACTGGGGTGTCGTGAAGTAATTCTGAAGGCGCCTCTGAACACACAACCTCTTAGAAGCTTGTTTGGAAAGAGAAGTAATGTGATCTTTCCAAGAAAGATCACGAGAAAAGGATACGACCAGAATATTAAGAACAGATGAAGGTTTGAGTTGTGTGTTTTTGAAGAAGACATCATAGTTGTGTGGAAGATTGGGTTGAGTGGAGAGATGGAGGAACAGAGTTTTTGAGGTATTGAAAACAACCATGTTTTCTCTGCCCTAATTTGAAATACGTGAAAGATCAGGTTAATTTCTCTAAGGCTACCCTTCTCGAGTCTATCAACTGCTGTTGGGAGGGACGTCTTTAAAACTGAAATAGTAATGTATGGTGGAGTCATCAGCATAGGAGTAGATGGGAGATGAGGTAATAGAGAGAAGGTCTTTCATGAAAAACCGTATGTAAGGCTAGAAATGCAGCAAAAAAAAAAAAAAAAAAAATGCTTGATATAATAAATTTTATATAGTTATTTTAGTTTAAATTCTAGAATAAAATATAGAATTTAAATATATAATACTCACTAATCAATTCTCTAACTCTCTGGTCAGGATTTTTTATTTCTAATAACTGAGACTTAAGGACACTAACAGCTGACTGAGGCAAAGGAGGTTTATCGTGTTCTTTCAAATGATCAGAAACATCTTTTATAACTTGTTCTGCTATATTTTCCATCAAATCGTAAGTTTCTCTGAAAAAGAGTGATTACTACGTTAAAATTTGGAAGTCAATTTTTTATTATTATTATTATTATTATTATTATTATTATTATTATTATTATTATTATTATTATTATTATTATTAAAGTTGATTAAATAATCTTATATTTCTAAAGATGAATGCTAATAAATGTCAGTAGTAGGAGAGTTTTTAGGAACAAAACATTACAAATAGAGGTAAAGGCTCAAGCAATGACTATTGCTTGAGTTTATACAGTAGTGGTTAGGTAACATTTACCTAAATCTATGGCTACAAATAGTCTTCTTATCTTTTATTTTCTAGGAGATAAACTTATAACAGTAGTTTAAAACGGACAGAGAGCCCACTGCTTCAAATATTATTATTAGATATACCATAAATTAAAATGCTTTTATAACAAGTATAAAGAAAAGAAATTTATGAGTTCGAATGAAGCATTGTAGTCATTAATAGAAGAATATTCGTTGATCTTTACTGGGAAATTAGTGTGCGTGATGCGTATTTAAAATTATTATTATTATTATTATTAACTGTAAAGTGTTACCTCGATAAAATTTAAAACTTACAAAATTAATCTTGGTTACACTAAGAACGAAAATACTCACTGCTGGGTATATGCTGGATCTAATATACCACATATATTTTTCTTCAGTTTCATCTTAAGTACATCTGCATGTGGTAATATGGGCCCCAAAGACGATAGAGTGACCAGTATGGTTGCTCCCATTAGGCAAACTTGCATCATTCTGTCTCTCAATTCAAAAATACGACTGCCATCGAGTACGACAGTCTAAAAAGAATATGCAAAAAATGTAAAAATATGTGTAAGAAAATGTATATATTAAATGCTTTATCAATATTTATATATGAAAGCTGAATATAAAGCCAGGAATAACATTTATTCTAAAATGAAAAGATTCAAGTTACCTCAGGCAATAATTTTTCATCAGGCCATGACAAAAGATTTAAGTATGCTCTTGATATCACTCTGCTAAAAACAGATCTCATAGCCAAATCATCAGTCACGGTCATGTCTTCAGGTTGAATAAATTGAGTCAACCAATTTCGAGTGATTTCCAATCCATCATTTTGAGTTTTCAAAAATTCGGTAAATTTTTTCCTTTCATATTCAACACTCTGCAAAAGTATTCCATATTTTATAATTAACTTACAAGGTGCTATTTTCCCTTAATATGATACATTTAAATTTAAATCAATCTTTGGAAATTTGGAAGGGATAATAATAATAAAATAATAATAATAATAATAATAATAATAATAATAATAATAATAATAATAAATAATAATAATAATGGATTAATAGGTAATAAAAACTTTTATTTCAGGTTGAAAGGAGGATTAGGCAGAAGTTTTTTGGTATAAAAAAAAAAAAAAAAGAGCAAGTATTAACAAATATGGTGTCACCTTGTTTGTAAAAACATTATGTATTATTTTTTGTTAATAAAATAATTAAAGAGATAATAAAAATTTTAAGAAATATTTAGATATTTCCTACACTAAAGGAAGGATTAAATAATAATGATAATAAAGTAAATGAGCAATAACAGCTTACTTTTTGAAAAGAAATTGTCCACAAAACACACTAGCATAAGTTAAAATGTTCAATTCAGATTAACAAAAGCACCTAAATACATCTGAGGTCAAACCTGTGCAATAATGTGTGGCCTTATTTGCTGTATGGTGAAATTGGCCATGTCAAGCCTCATGAAATCGAGGGTTTCCATAACGCCCCTGAAGATGGTGACAATATCCTTCTCTTTCATTAACCCTTGTATAACTTCATCACGAACTGGTGCACACAACCGAGCCATAATAAAGAGCACATACTGGGAATATCTGCAAATAATAATAATAATATTTTGGGTATATATACAGGTCACTGAAGAGGTGATGCCTAGTTTGGGTCTAACAGACAGATACAGATGTGATTGATTATATGATTGAAGATAATAATAATAATAATAATAGCTTACCAATTATATACCTCTGTGTTTAATAAAATTAAAAAAATTTCATTAAATTTTAACAATTTCAACTTCTTAGGATAATATTCTTGTCCCTATTCAAACTTGTCTCATTATCATAATTACTTCCAGAACTACTTCTTTCATTTCTCTAGCATTAAAATGTTTTTCAATCTTTCTTTCACTCGTTTTATTCAAAATGATTCTTATGTCTTACCTATTAATCTCAATTACATTTATTTTTCCATTCATCAGATATTATAATTATTTGATATTACTTCCAAATATCTTATCATTGATTTCATTACGAGATATGACAATTAAATATATATTATTAACATTCGGTTTCAATACTTACTCCTCAAAGTTCAAAACTCCATGTTCTGCTTGTTGTTTAATTAATTCTACATCAAATTTTTCATTGATCTCTTGACGTAATCTAGTATGATGAGGGAGTGTTATTTCAAGAAGGTTATCCCTTACTTCTTGCAGGAGTACAAAAGCTTGCGTATAGTCTGGGGGATCTTCCTTGAGTTGTTCGGCTAAATTATCCCAAAATGCTTTATGCATTGTGTCTCTAACCTGAGTTGTAAATTTAAAAAAAAAAAAAAAAAAAAAAAAAATGGTCAATAATGTGAGCATGTTTTAGGAGTAGTTTTAAAAATCAAAGTTTGTTTCCTTTTTATTCTTACAAATAATAAATTTTTTAATTTTAAATTTAAATGAGGGAAATTAAATTAATTCAAAACTAATACAGTTTCATGATTAAAAATTGGTAACTGAGGTGGAAAGGAAAGAAGCGGATAACGTCTTCTTTTCATAAATCCTTTTATACTTGTACTTGCCAATATTTTAACCCCATAGCAAAAACAAAATTAAATTTTTTTTTAATTTTTCTCTTATGTTTATTTTTTTAATTTTTTAGTATTTGCTGCAATAACATCTTAAACTTGAAAGTAGGGTTTACAAATATAGGTATAATTTGGAATAAACTTTGATTTAATTTCAGTAAAAAGAAAAATATTTTTTTAAAAGAATTAAAATTTTGGTTTTGCTCTTTTCATTTATAATAAAAAAAAAAATAAACATTTTACATATTTAAAGAGATTTTAATTGCTCGAATATAGTTTTCATATTCACATGTGTAAACATCTATACCTATAATAAAACTTTAAAAATTGCACATTCAGTTTACAAAACGGCTGTTAAGAGCTTTCAGAGTAATTGGCTAAAATGTTTTGATGAATACAAGGTTCTTTGTTCAAAAAAATAGAAGAGTAAAACATAACAATACAAAAAAATTAAGGATGTTGAATTACCTTTCTTTCCAAACTATCTTCCGGGGGCTCAAATTTCTCAAGCTTAAAGTTTTTATCTACAGCAATTTCGTGAGCAAGAACCATGTTGCTTACTCCATTGGCAGCCTTCATAACCTCTTCAAGAGACATAAATTTGGGAGGAGAGGCAGCTACTCCAGGAAAGATGAAGTTCTGAACTGGAGACGATTCACTAACGGTTCGTTGTCTGATCATAACAAATATAATAATTAATATAAAATGGTAAGAGATCTAAAGCTATATACACGCATTATAAGACAGTGCAAATTAAAATGGTTAAAATTTACCAAACATCACTTCTAACATGATTTCTTTTTAATATTTAGCATTACTTTATAAAGTTACTAAAAGAACACAAAAAGCTTAATAATAATAATAGAAAAAACTAAAACCTATCACACAGAATGTTAAACGATACTTCAAACAATAATAGGTTATCAGTCCTAAGGATTTTTATTAATTATGAAGAGCTAAAAGTTCACTTTAAATCAAATGCAAACACATACGAAAAAGTCATTCGTGATTAAAATCTGATAATTTATAATGATTCAATTCAAATGATATTTGATGTGAAAACTATTATTAATATAAATAATGCCTGTATTAAGAAATCGAAGAACAGCTGACTTTACTACCAATTTGTGAACACTCAGCAACTTTCAAATCTAGGCAAAGTACTTAACCTAGGAGGTAGGAGTTAGATTTTAAATTTTCAGACCCACTCATCAAAACATAAGATATTTGAAATTTGGTAAAAATACATGATGGAACAAATATATATATTGAGATACGGAATTGGATACAAAGGAACCAGTATTTTTCAGAAATTAGAATTGGAAAATTCCTCTTGCTTTTACTTCTACATCATATTCATATACTTAAAAGTTTTACAGATTTGTTTTTTTTTTATTCCTGAAGTTTCTGTCTTTCACAAATTCATAATGAGTATACCCAGCTTAAACTATGCATGTAACCATTTTATTACAAATATTGCTTCAATGGTTAATGTAAATGTGTCAGACATGGAAATAAACAATGTGAATTCAAATTTTGTGATATTTTATTTAAAATGCACAAAACTGTGAAGTTAATTTCTTACTAATTTATCAATCATTGAGGAAATATGGAGGATTAATTACTAATTAGTAACTGTATGCAGATATACTTATTTAAGAAATTTAAAGAAGTTAACAACCAATAAGTATAATAAGTTCAAATTTATCTTCAGAAGCAAAACAGGATAAGAAGCATGTTTATGATGCAGAAGTGAAAAGTGATTTTAAAGATAATTTATCTAATAAATTAAATTTCACATGTTCCGGTTATAAATCGTAGTTTAAAATACGAAAGGGTACCTCAGTAATTTATCTTACTTTAAATATGCTAAAAAAAAGGAACAATGGAAACTAAAGAATATACATATGATTGAGAAGTTGATATAAAGCAATATAAAAACTTAAAAGTAAAGTTCAAAATATTTAACTTCTATAGAAAGTTAAAGAATACTTATTAAAGAATAAACAATACAATAGATTAGTCCTTTAAGTAAAAACTAATAAGACCAAAATGGATATACACTATATATTAACATATATTATACTTTTCTTAATTTGTGAGTTATAAGGTTAAACTACTATACTTTTTTTTTTTTATAAAAATAATAATACATTTATAAATTAAAGAAATGCGTAACAGTTTGAGTAGGATACTCTGAGTGAAATATTTTAATTTTCACTTTTTTTTTTTTACAATTTCAAAACATAATTTACTTTATTTTGTAAAATAATATATGAATTTTGGTCATATTGATTTGAATTATACTGTTAAAATTTCTGAATTATAAAATACATAATTAAAAAAATGCTAAATTGTTGTACAGAAAGGAAAAGAAGGAAATACAATAGAGACTAAAGTTGTAATCCAAATAAAATTTGTTAGAATTGTTCCATCACTATTTATATATATATATATATATATATATATATATATATATATATATATATATATATATATATATATATATATATATATATATATATATATATATATATATATATATATATATATATAATATATATATTTTTAATTTTCAATTGACAAATTTATCATTATTATTATTATTATATTATTATTATTATTATTATTATTATTATTATTATTAGATTAAAAAGTACTCTGCCGCACAAAATAAGAATAGATTAATAAATTTCTACAGTACTAAATCATGGATAATTAATTGAGCTCTTCTGCATTGCGTGTTCCAGCATCAATATAGCTTGTAAAAAGAAGATCATGAAACCAGCTTATAGATCTAAAAGGTTTCAATCTATAATTATATGTTCCAAAAAATGAAAGTGTAATTTATCAGTTAAAGTACCTTTTAAAAAAAATTTGAGAAACTGCAGCATAAAAACATTAATAAAATGTAAATGTTGTGACTGCTTCTTTATGAACTTTTGTCTGATAAATGGGTCTACTAATGTTACAAATTTTTTTTACAGCCAATCAAGTAACTTAAAAATTTTGAAACCTTTTCCTCCTCCAACCCCTAATCTGAACATTTTGAAGACAGAAGTTAAAAGTTGGTGCAAGACTTCTATCTGTGGAACTAGTCCATCTATTGGTGATAAATTCATATTTAGGCAATTATTTCTATTATATCTTACATAAAAATAACATATATATATATATATATATATATATATATATATATATATATATATATATATATATATATATATATATATATATATATATATATATATATATATATATATATATATATATATATATATATATTATATATTTTTTTTATAATTTTTTATTTAAAAATTAAAAAAAAATTACATAAAAATTTAAATAAAGATTAATAAATTTAATAATTAAAAAACCTATTTCTTTTAATGAATATTTGGGAACTTTAATTTCTTACCAACGTATGATAACTTTTAAAAATTAATATCAAAAGAGCAAATAATTCTTTAATAAATATTTACAAAAATACAACTTTTTAAACTTAAAAACTAAATTAAAAAATAATAAAACTACAAATTTACCTCTTCATTCTGTCAACAGGAGAATGTCCACTAGTACTTGAACTCTCACTATCATTTCGGGCTCTAGCTCCTTGAATGTCCATATTAGGAGTGGCTTTTTTATTATCTTTTACTTCAAGGGAATCTGGCATTTCTGGTAATTTCATAGTCCCATCTTCATCACTGTCATCTTTTTCTGAACTTGATTTGTCATATGTATGATCATCATCCTCTAATCCATTCTCTAAAGGATCTTTGTTTGACATAAGAGATTCTTCAGATTCTCCTACATCAAAGTTTAATTTTTTGCTAACTTTTGTGCCAGAATTTAAATCTTTTGTGGCTTCTTCTGTACTCCCCATTTTTTTTTTTTTTTTTCAAATTATTTATATATGTATAATATTAAATCTATTTTAAAAACCTGAAAATGTAGAAAATATTTTTATAATAAAGCTTTAAAAAATTAAATATCACAGATTCATCAT
>SEYY01019163.1:180000-182500 GCA_009176605.1 Armadillidium nasatum | reverse complement strand
TAGAACGACCGGAAAGGAAATCAGAGAGAGAAGGTCACAGAGAGAAGGATAGATTCCGAAAGAGGGAAGTTTGGAAATCAAAGCTTTGTGCCAGACTCTATCGAAAGCTTTCGATATGTCCAGCGCCACAGCAAAAGATTCACCGAAATGCCGAAGAGCGGAGGACCAAGAGTCAGAGAGAAGGGAAAGAAGATCACCAGTAGAGCGTTTCTTTACGAAAGCCATACTGGCGATCAGAGATAAGATTAGAAGAATTGAGATGTTTCCAAATCTTCCTGTTAAGGATAGATTCGAAAACTTTAGAAAGAACGGAGGTTAAAGAAATAGGACGATAGTTAGAGGGTTGAGAGGGGTCCCCCTTCTTCGGCACAGGCTGAATGAGCGCACGTTTCCAGCAAGAAGGGAAGGTTGAAGTAGAAAGACATAGACGAAATAGTTTACCAAGGCAGGGTGCAAGCTCGGAAGCACAAGTTTTGAGAACCACAGGAGGGATACCATCAGGACCGTACGCCTTCTTAGTGTTAAGCTCAGAGAGAGCAGAAAGTGACGTCTTTAGAAGAAATTACAATTTTAGGCATAAATGAGTTAGAGGGGGTTGAAGGAGTAGGAACAGCTCCGGAATCGTCTAAGGTTGAATTTAGAGGCAAAAGTTTGAGCGAAGAGTTCAGCTTTAGAGGAAGGCAAAACGGCAGTTGTACCGTCAGAAGATACTAGAGGAGGGAAAGAGGAAGAAGCAAAGTTAGAGTTGACATTTTTTGCAAAATGCCAGAAAGGGCGAGAGGAAGAGGAGCCAGAAAGATTATTGCATTTGCGACGGAGAAAAGAGTTTTTAGTATCTCGAAGAATAGATTTTGCACGATTCCGGGATGAAATATAAGTTGCATGAGTTTCTGGAGTTTGAAGACGACGGTAATCCCTGAAGGCAGCATCCCTGCGGCGGATAGCACGAGAACAAGCAGAGTTAAACCAAGGTTTGTTAGGTTTAGTGGAAGGGAAAGAATATGGAATGTACGCCTCCATGCCAGAGAGAATCACCTCAGTTATGCGCTCAGCGCACTCCGAGGGACCCCTCCCACGGAAACAGTAATCATTCCATGGAAAATCAGAAAAGTACGACCGCAAGTCAGACCAGTTAGTGGCACCGAAATGCCAGAAACGTCTCCTCGCCGATGGCGGGGGCCGTTCTTGCGGAAGACTTGAAGAGACAGGACAAGATACGGAGATAAGAAGGTGATCGGATGAACCCAGAGGAGGAAAGAGTTTAACAGTATAAGGAGAAGGATTAGAAGTTAGGAAAAAGGTCTAGAATGTTGGGTTCATCACCAAGACGGTCAGGGATACGGGTAGGGAGTTGCACCAACTGCTCAAGGTTGTTCTGGATAGAAAATTGGAAGGCGAGTTCACCAGCTGGATCATGAGAACTAGATGAAAGCCATTGGCGGTGGTGAACATTGAAATCACCTAAAATGATGATTTCAGAGAAAGAGAAAGAAGAAAGAATGTGTTCTATTTTGGAGTTAAGATAGTCGAAGAATTTTGGATAGTCTGTAGAGTTAGGAGATAAGTAGACAGAACAAATAAATTTAGTTGTAGAATTGCAAGAAAGTTTGAGCCATAAAGTTGAAATATATATATATATATATATATTATATATATATATATATATATATATATATATATATATATATATATATATATATATATATATATATATATATATATATATATATATATATATATATATATATATATATAGACACCAATCTGTAGAACAAATTAAACCTATATCTTTAACATTCATCTTAAAAATGAAATAGTAGAACCTGTCACTACACAAGAGAAATTATTACTAAAACTATCGAAATTTTAATATATCAATATATAAGGTCAGACAACTTCTTTAACCTAAGCCTATATATATATATATTATATATATATATATATATATATATATATATATATATATATATATATATATATATATATATATATATATATATATATATATATATATATATATATATACAAGACTGAGCATAACTGTTAATTATGTCTGGAGTCAGAGTTGAACAGAGAAAAGATGAGACTGTAGAAAGACGTGTCGCACAAGCCCTTCTCAGTGAAGGAGTTATGCGGCCGGAGAGTTCAGAAGAGCAGTGTTCGATGTAATAACTATTGTATAGGGAGAATGACTCAACAATTCGACGGTTATAAAGAGATTGGAGAGTTTGTTAGAGCGAAGGAGTTGATAAGATGAAAAGCCCTAGACCCCACCTTTTCAAGGAGAGCTGTATGAGTGGAATCTCCCCAGATATGTGATGCATATTCCGTACAGGTACGAAAAATACTCCTACATTGAGCAAGTAACTGGGGTGTCGTGAAGCTATGAAAAAATTCTAAAGGCTCCTCAGAACACCCAGCCTCCTAGAAGCTGGTTTAGAAAAAGAAGTAATGTGGTCCTTCCAAGAGAGATCACGAGGAAAAGACACCGAGAATGTTA
>SEYY01019163.1:160000-162500 GCA_009176605.1 Armadillidium nasatum | reverse complement strand
AGAGTGGAAGATTAAATACAGGAGGAAAAATAGATGATGGTAGAGAGTTCCACAGAATAGAGGTGGCTGGAAAGAAGGAGGCACCACAACGGGCTAGCCTGGGTTTCCTACGTCCACACAAAATTGGTGTGAAAGCAGGGCACCCCTTGTGCAACGAGGACGACGCAACGGTGGAGGAATGCGAGAGGCCAATTCCCTCGAGCACCTGCCATTGTAGTACCTGTAGAAAAGAGATAGCCGCCAACGTCACGTCGCAGAGATAGAGGGTCAAGAGAGTTTGAAAGTAGGGGACAGTTTATTAATCTCTTTAGCTTTTGACTCAACCCTATCCAGAAGAGAGGAGGAGCCGGAGCCCCCCCAAATGTGAGAACAGTACTCCATACAAGGGCGAATAAGACCCTTATATATTTGGAGTAACTGCTCAGAAGAAAAAAATTCTCGCAATCTGAACAGAACTCCCAGCTTCTTAGAGGCCGCTTTAGCAACCATTGTGATATGTGGTTTCCAAGACAGTTTGTTGTTTATGTTTAGACCAAGAATGTTAATGTTATTTACAGGTGAGACGGGAGAGCCATCGAAGAGGATAGGAAAGTTAGGAGGTGTTTTTGAGAGGGAGATGTGAAGAAGTTGAGTTTTTTAAAGAGTTGAATTTCACAAGGTTGCTATGACCCCACCGGGAAATCCCATCCAGATCGGCAAGAATAGAATCGGAAAGTTGAAGACGAGAAGCAACTCTAGAAGCAAAAGAGGGAGCAGATTTGAAATGAGTAGAAGAATGCAGAGTTGAATCATCAGCATAAGAGTGAACAGAGTTAGAAGTGCAGTTGAGAAGATCGTTAATGAAAAGTAAGAATAAGGTTGGAGATAAAACAGAACCCTGAGGAACACCACAGTTGACAGAAAAGGAGGAAGAGGTCGCTCCATCTACACAACTGCCGAAATGGAACGATCTGAGAGAAAACTAGACAAGAGTAAGCAAAGGGAAGGAGGAAACCCAAAGGAAGGGAGCTTGGAGAGCAGTGACGCATGCCATACCCGGTCAAAAGCCTTGGATATGTCAAGCGCCACCACACAAGACTCCCCGAAGTCCCTAAGGGCAGAAGACCATAGATCAGTAAGATAGGAAAGTATGTCACCAGTTGACCTCGAGCGTCGAAAGCCATACTGGTGATCAGAGAGAAGAGAATGAGACTCCAAATGATCCAGGAAATGAGAGTTGAGGAGAGTTTCAAAAATTTTAGACAGAACACAAGTGAGAGCTATAGGTCGATAGTTAGAAGGGTCAGAGCGGCTACCTTTTTTCGGGATCGGCTGAACAAATGCGCGCTTCCAGCATTGAGGAAAAGTATTAGTATTAAGGCATAGAGAGTAGAGCTGAACGAGGACAGGGCTAACTCGGAAGCACACTCCCTCAGAACACGAGGGGGAATGCCATCCGGGCCACTGGCCTTCCTGACGTTCATAGATTTCAGGATCCCATGCACCTGATCATGAGTAATTACAGGTAGAGGCATGGGACACCTGAGAGGAGAAGGAGTAGGAGGAGGGATGCCAGAATCGAGCAGGGTGGAATTAGATGAAAAAAGGAGGCCGAAGAGATTAGCCTTTTCAGAGGGAGTATTAGTTACAGAACCATCAGAGCGAATAAGAGGAGGAAAGGCAGATTTACAGAAGTTATTAGAGATATTTTTGACAAGAGGCCAGAAATTTTTATCAGTAGGAGAGCCATGGAGGTCAGCGCACTTCCTTTTTATGAAAGTACGCTTAGACCGTCGAAGAACATCCCTGCAACGATTCCGAGCTGAATGAAAATTAGCAAGAGTGATAGGAGAAGGAGAGTTTTTCCATTCACGATAAGCATTGTCTCTCTCCCGAAGGGCAAGAGAACAGTTGCCATCGAACCATGGATTTTGAGGAGAAAAAGATTTAGTTGAAGATGGAATAAATCTGCCTCATCCCGTCAAGGATTACTGCCCCTACCTTTTCAGCAGAGACAGAAGCGTCCCCCGAGACAAAGCAAGATTCACTCCAATGATAGTTAGCAAAGAAGCGGCGCATTGCCCCCCAATTAGCCCGATTAAAGTGCCAGAAAGTACGTTTAGGGCATGGTGGAGCTGTTGGAGAGAAAGCATTATAACTAAGAGCTATAAGATTATGGTCAGAGTTACCAATAGGAGGGAAAATGGTGTATTTATAACTAGAAGGAGTAGTGGTGAAGCATAAATCAAGTGTATTCAAGAATTGGTTAGGACGATCTGGAATGTGTGTGGGTTCCTAATCAACTGCTCCAGATCGTTAAGAATGCTGAATGATTTGGCCTCCCTCCCACCTGTATCAGTATGAGAGGAACCCAACCACTCAGTGTGGTGTACGTTGAAATCCCCTAAATAGAGGACCTTCAGCATTTGGATGAGAAGAAGTGACAGTCTCGTGAGTAGTAGTAAGATATTGAAAAAAAACTGGAAAATCTGTTCCATTAGGGGAGCAGTAGCAGAAACAC
>SEYY01019163.1:120000-135000 GCA_009176605.1 Armadillidium nasatum | reverse complement strand
AAAAATAAAATAAATAAATAAATAAATAAATATTTCACTAAAGAAATCAAAATTAACTGACTTTTTAGTGATGTTTTCTTAATCTTGGGATATTTCAGCTCTAGGACTCTGTTGGTTCGTCCCCATACTATATATATATATATATATATATATATATATATATATATATATATATATATATATATATATATATATATATATATATATATATATATATATATATATATATATATATATATATATATATATATATATATATATATATTTAAACACTAAATTTTGATTATTTAAATGTAAAACATTAATAACCACTAAAATATAAGAAAGAACAACGCTTCGTTCCGAGAACACAGGGCCGGCCCTTCATCAGGTCCAGTATGATATAATAGTAATGAAAAAAGACTTTTCATTTTCACTTGTCAAATCATGTCAAACTTGATGAGGGTCCTGCCTGCGCTCTCAGGATTAAATGTAGCCCATCGTTTTATTTTACGGATTTTAATGCTTGATATATATATATATATATATATATATATATATATATATATATATATATATATATATATATATATATATATATATATATATATATATATATATATATATATATATATATATATATATATATATATATATATATATATATATATACATATATATATATATATATAATCACAATAGCCGCAAACTTATTTACAAATGATAATTCGCTTAGAAAATACGAAAAAGCTACGTTTTTTTAAAATAATAAAACAAAAAAGGTGTACATAAAAACCCATAAAAAAAAAAAAAAAAAAAAAAAAAAAAAAAAAAAATAAAAAAATACACAAGCTTTCGAAAGACGTATCTAGTCATCCATATTTCAGGTGCTAATTAAAACAAACTGTTTAATTTGTACCTGAAAGATGGATGACTAAATATGTCTTTCGAAAGCTTGTGTTTTTTTTTTTTGTTTTTTTTAATTTTTTTTTATTATTATTATTATTATTATGTGGTTTATGTAAAAGGGGTTTTATTTTATTAAAAAGTTGCATATTTCGTATTTTTTTTAGTACAATATATATATATATATATATATATATATATATATATATATATATATATATATATATATATATATATATATATATATATATATATATATATATATATATATATATATAAGTGTGCGTGCGTGTGTGTGTGCGTGTGCGTGTGCGTGTGCCTATGCGTATGTGTGTTTTTGAGCGTATTTTAATTTAATCTCATGAGAATGCTTATGTCTCACGGATATATTAACAATTTTAACTGCTACCCTCATTAATCTGACAAAGTCTTGAGCACTCTTCCATCTTCTATTCTCTCTCACCCTTTGACTTGCACACTTTCAAATTACGAGGATCTAGAAATGTTGGCCCTTAATTTGGTCTTTCCCTTGACCTTACTCAATAATCAAAAAACCCCTCATAAAAGTCAAGTCAAAAACAAGTCTTAAAAACCTACAATGACTTATACATTGCTTATATTACATAAGAAAAGCTTTTACCGAAATTTCGCCATTTTGACGGTAGGTGGCGCCGAAATTTCTCGCCATTGAATCGGCAACAATAATTATAATATCATTCTAAATAAATGATATTTTACGATCGTTCCAGGTAATCTCTTCAACCATAATGGCCTCAAAACTGCACATAAAAGCTCGCTTTGAATATGGATGAATCCCTTTATACGGTTTACTCACTTGCTATTGACAATGGGATCTCAACAAAAATTAAAAGGATTTACTTGGATAATGTATATATATATATATATATATATATATATATATATATATATATATATATATATATATATATATATATATATATATATATATATATATATATATATATATATATATATATATATATATATATATATATATATATATATATATATATATATATATATATATATATATATATATATATATATATATATATATATATATATATATATATATATATATATATATATATATATATATATATATATATATATATATATATATATATATATATATATATATATATATATATATATATATATATATATATATATATATATATATATATATATATATATATATATATATATATATATATATATATATATATATATATATATATATATATATATATATATATATATATATATATATATATATATATATATATATATATATATATATATATATATATATATATATATATATATATATATATATATATATATATAGTAGAAATTACATTAGTTATTTTTGTTGACTAAGTGTTAGAAAGAGAAAGGTAAATTAATAGCAAAGATAACAATCCCAGCTTCAGTCAAATCGCACAAAATGTTAAATACTTCAACCAAACTGAATTGAAATATCAATGAATCGGACTTTCCGTGAATGGGTAACAATAGAACGTAGTTTGAGAGAATGAAAGTAGATGTTTAACTTTGCATTAGTGATGTGTTAGTATATTACTAAGAATTATTGACATACGAGCTTAAAAAGACTGCTTTGCTAATACTTTAGAAGTAACTTGCTAGAAAGCTCCCCTCCTCGAATAGAGCAATGTCCGTGAGGGGAAAACATTTTTTAAGATAAGATAAGAAATACTCGTAAAATCTATAAGGTATAGTATCTTTGTAAAAAATATCTACAAATTACAATTTTTTGTAGTAATTACAGGTATATATATATATATATATATATATATATATATATATATATATATATATATATATATATATATATATATATATATATATATATATATATATATATATATATATATGTGTGTGTGTGTGTGTGTGTGTGTGTGTGGTGTGCATACGAGGGCTGTTCAAAAAGTATCCGATTTTAATATTTCGTGCGAAAACAAATGAAAGTAGGGAGGCATGGTTTGGTGCTCTTATACAAGCGATCCTAATGCTCACCCGCTCATTCCTCACATGTGATACAGAGTTTCCTGGCCAAACATCATACCTGTGCTTCTTCAGACTCCATACTCCCCCGACATGGCTCTGTGTGATTTCTGGTTTTTATCCAAGGTGAAAATACCCCTCAGAGGTATCAGATTTCAGTCCAGAAAAGACATTATACGAAATGCTACGTATCATCTGTGAGCCATCCCAAATGAATCATTCAGCTCTGCTTCCAACAGTGGCAGAATCGTTGTAAGACGTTTGTGGCAGACCAATGGGATTACTTTGAATGTAATTAGTTCAAGTTTGTTGTATCTGGATACGAGTATTTTTTATGAACAAAGGTCAGATACCTTTTGAACATACCTCGTATATGTATTCTGTGCGTTAATGTGTAACTTGTGAACGTGTGATTCATTTGTATAAAATAGTGATACTGAGTGTAAACTTGTGAACGTGTGATTCATCTGTATATAATAGTGATACTGAATGTAAACCGGACTCTGGGAAGGATAACGGTTCCGATTTAGAAGCTTATGAATTTAAAAAAAGCAATTTCAATCTTTTTAATATCTGTATTTATATGAAAGGTGTGTACGTGTATGTGTGTTTGTGTGCAATAAAAAGAGGATTTCGAATTCTTAAGAAATTGGGTCTCAATGGTCGAATCAGTATTTGCTCAGAATATTTTGTGCCCGCTTTTGTACTTAATCTGCAACAAATAAGAATTCTTTTCTCATCAAAACTTTGAACAACTTCTTAGAACGAAATTTGTATTCGACGAGGCCGGTTCCGAAGTGCCCGCAAAATTTGCAACATTTCCTCTTCTTAAATGAAGTGAAAAGGAGGGGAAGAGACACTTTAACAATCACTTAAAAAATGTCTTTTAAGAGGAAGAGGAGCAAGAAGAAGAGAAGGAAAGATGGAACCCGGATATGGGAGGAAGGGGGGGAGGTGGAGAGGCGCTATTCATTTGCATTGAAATCACATTTTCTTTCTTTGCAAATTTTCTCTTAAAACAACCAGAAAATGTGAATGAAAGAAAATTATGTCCTTTTTTAGCATCAACTTAAGCTATACATTCCCATGAAATGGAATAAACTATTGGTATCATAAAGCCTCTCTCTCTCTCTATCTCTCTCTCTATCTATCTATCTATCTATTTATCTATCTATCTATCTATCTATCTATCTATCTTCATTCTATGTCTGTCTCTATCTATCTATCTATCTTCTTCCCTCTCTATATGCCCGTCTGTCTCTAACTATCTATCTATCTATCTATTTACCTTCCTTCTCTGTAATGTCTGTCTGTCTGTCTCTCTTTGTCTATCTATTTAACTCCGTTAAAATTATGTGGCATTTTTGTTATATAAATAAAGCTAAAATCAGATATAAAATAAAAATGTCAAAGGAACTAATTAATAAAGTTATTATTATTATTATTATTATTATTATTATTATTATTATTATTATTATTATTATTATTATTATTATTATATTATATTATTATTATATATTTATTATTATATATATATATATATATATATATATATATATATATATATATATATATATATATATATATATATATATATATATATATATATATATATATATATATATATATATATATATATATATATATATATATATATATATATATATATATATATATATATATATATATATATATATATATATATATATATATATATATATATATATATATATATTATATATATATATATATATATATATATATATATATATATATATATATATATATATATATATATATATATATATATATATATATATATATATATATATATATATATATATATATATATATATATATATATATATATATATTTAATGTATGCAGATAGTCAAGAACTTTGATTGATTATTATTTGAAGTTATTACATTGAAAGAAATGAACAAATTTATATTTCATGTTTCTTTATTTGATAAAAGCAGAAAAAGATTGAGAGTTTATCGACACAAAGACAAAGCTTTTAAATAATAAATTCAAACATGATTAAAGTCGGCAAAAAAATTGGTCTTTTTTTTTTGCTAGTCGTTACCTTCAATTTTTATTCATGAGTTTGAGTGACGAATATATATATATATATATATATATATATATATATATATATATATATATATATATATATATATATATATATATATATATATATATATATATATATATATATATATATATATATATATCGTTTTGGAATAGCATACATGCATGACCCATCCTTGGGTCTTCCTTTGGAAAAATACTGAATAAGAGTATGAACTGGGGGAGTGGGGAAGAAATCTCCCCTATCGTTTTTTCCCCAAACCATGAAGGAGAAGGAGATCCTCGCTCCGCTCGTTTGCGTTCCATGAACTTATAAAACAAAGAACGATCGCAGTGTCCTCCTAAATCTCCGAAATTCGGCAAAACTTCTCTCCTAAAATTGTTGGCCGAGTTCAATGGAGGAAAGAGAAAGGGAGAGAAGGGGAAACGAGGGGAAAGAGGTCGTTTTGACCCCCCACTCAGTTCCTCCAGAGCAGTTTTTTAGTTTTTTTCCCCTTTTTTTTGTAAATATATTTAAGAGTGTTTTTGTGTAATCTTTACCAGCTACGATTATCATTCCATGTAGGTTTATTGCTCTTAATTTATTTTTAATTTATTTTATTTCTTTATGGACTTCAAATGAATTAATAAAAAAAGGATCAAGTGGGAATCATTAAAATAATAATAATATTAAAAATTAAAATAATAATGAAACATTAATTATAAAAAATATTATATTTTGATATTTTTTCTTCTATTGTTATCAAGAGGGAGTCATTAAAAAAAATTTAATAATACAGAAAAATTAAAATAATAATGAGAAATTAATAAAAAAAAATTTTTATATGAATTTTGCAATTTTTATTTTTATTTTTATTTTGCTATTATTAAAAAATAAAATAACACTAAAAAATTAAAATTAGTAAAGTATAATTTTTTTTTACGGATTTAAATTATGCTAAAAATAAAAAAATAAAAAATATTAAATATTTAAAATAATAAAATAAAGTTACTAAAATATATTTTTATTTTTATTTTCATATTATTTTATTTTTGAAGTAAATTTTATTTCCTATGAATCTATAATAGGGTTTTGGTTCCTTGAATCGAATAATAATAATAATAATAATAATAATAATAATAATAATAATAATAATAATAATAATAATAATAAAATTTAAGACTCTATACTATTAGAACTATTACTACAACTACTACTACTTCCATTACTATTACTAATAATACTAATAATAATAATAATTTATGAAAGTACTAATAGAATTATTACTATTAATAATATAATAATAATAATTATAATAATGACAGTAATAATAATAGTAACAATAATTTCAATAATAATGACAACAAAAATATCTTATAGATATTGGATAAGAATTATAGAAATTTCTTTATTTTCTTTCCAAATGGTCTGTGGGATCCGGACCCTTTGCCAAGAAACCCTAAAATTTAGGGTGAAACCTGAGACCTCTAACCATTGAAACTTTTTTTTTTTTTGTTATTTTTTTTTTTTAATGTGAAGACTAACTTGCAAAAAAAATCAAAAAAAAAAAAAAAAAAAAAAAAAAAAAAAAATTTCAGAGCCCTGCAGTTTTAATTAAAATGGACTGATCGCAAGTGAAGTCGTAACCGAGCCGTTGCAAGAGTTGGTACAAGCTAAACCATTTACCAGCTGCCCTGGTTTCCGGTTAGTATAACTAAAGTCTTGCAATTTAACAATAAAAATTTAATATTTTAATTAAAAAATCATAACTCATTTATTGTCCTTGGTTCATTTATTAATTTATTTCGAAATGTCAATAAATATTTTATTGTTATTATTATTTTTTGCATAAATAATAATATCATTATTATTATTTTTATTACCACTATTTTATCTTATTATTATTATTATTATTATTATTATTATTATTATTATTTTAATATTAATAATCGTAGAAATAATTATAATAATTTATATGTCCTTCAATTATTAATATTTTATGAAATTTTTTTTATTAAATGATTTATGCTTATTACAGAGTAAATTTAATCCAGAAGCTATTTATTTAATTTTATTTTATTTATTTATTTAGAATCATCATCATTATATTTATATTTGTTTTTAGAAAATTTTCTTTTAAAATGAATTTTAAAATCTTAATTAAGTAGCTACTTATTTTTTATTTCAAATATTTCATTTATTACGAAAACTGTTATCGCAACCTTCTCCACAGCTAATACTCTTATTGATTATGATAATACTAACAGACTAAGTAATAATACAAATAATAAATAAAAAATCATGATAATATTAATAGGCTAATAATAATAATAATAATAATAATAATACTAATAATAATAATAATAATAATAATAATTATTATTATTATTATTATTATTATTATAATAACAATAATAAATTAATCTAGACAAAAATAAAATAATAGTAGTTAAAAACAATAATTATAATAATAATGATAATTATAATAATAATATTAATAATAATAATAATAATAATAATAATAATAATAAAATAATAATAATAATAATAAAAATAATAATATTAATAATAATAACAATAATAATAATAATAATAAAAATAATAATAATAGTTATAATAATAATAATAATAATAATAATAATAATAATAATAATAATAATAATAATAATAATAATAATAATAATAATAATAATAATAGAATGACTGCATCTTTTGTACTGTTGGATAAGCCAAATAATAAATGAGCAACTACATAAACCCATAAATTTTAGAACGAAAGATACATCATAAGAGCAATACATTATACTCCTAAAACCCCACAATGCAAGTGTACTCAAAGAGGAGGCAGTTAATGGTGTACTGCCCTCTGCTTTTGTTCGCTAATGTTGGAGGGCCTTTGTATCGCTCTGTAGGGGGGCAGCGCTCCCTCAAAATTTTTACTTATATTCATTTTTTTCTAGCTTAGTGGAATATATATATATATATATATATATATATATATATATATATATATATATATATATATATATATATATATATATATATATATATATATATATATATATATATATATATATATATATATATAATATATATAATTTTTCCCCTTGTCAGTTACAAGAGATGATGATTTTGAGCATAAGCAACATGAATGACACTTTTTTTTTTTAAAGAATAAGGACAAGACTTGTTGTATAAACGCTTTTGAATTAAAAAGAAAAGAAGGAACTAAGCCATAAATTATTTCGGCCATTTATTTGACAAAAGGCTTAACTTTTTCTTTTGTGGGCGTTATGCTTTTGTTTGTTCGTTTGTAAATATGATCTTGTTTGTATGTTTGTGTCTGTCTCTCTCAGTGTCTCTAATGGCGAGGTTTTTTTTTTTTTTTTTTGTTTGGCAATGGCGCAAATATTTTTGATAGAATAATGATTCTTTTCTCAAAGCCCCATTTCAGTTTTCACTCAGTGATTCTTTATATTTTTTAAAGTTTCAAAATTATGATTGAAATATGAAAAAAAAAAATAAAAAAAAAAAAAATAAAAAAAAATAAAAAAAAATAAAAAAATTAATAAACTTTGTATAATGTTAGTAAAAAGCAAACATTTTAAATAAATTTTGTATAATATTGCATGAAAAATGTATTTGTAACTCTCTTGCTTTTTAGTGTTATTGTCATTAGAAGATCTATTTTTATGGATATTAATTAAAGCATAATTGGAAATAAAATAAGAAACAGTAAAGAAGAGAATAATAATAATAATAATAATAATAATAATAATAATAATAATAATAATGATAAATAAAATAATTATTATAAACAAACAATAATAATAATAATAATAATAATAATAATAATAATAATAATAATAATAATAATAATAATAATAATAATAATGGTAATAATAGTAATAAATAAATAAATAAAATAATTAAAAATAAACAATAATAATAATAATAATAATAATAATAATAATAATAATAATAATAATAATAATAATAATAGAAAGATGCTAAAGAGTTAGATAAATTTATTTATTTCAGTTTTGAATTCTTATATGTTCATTTCTACTGGATATTTTCGACAATATGATCAATGGTGTCATCACCAGTACTAAAACGCTAACCGAAAACCGCTAACCGCAAACCGCTAACCGCTAACCTCTAACCGCTAACCGCTAACCGCAAAGCGCTAACCTATATAACCTCAATAAAGTTGTCCAATTTATTTATTTGTTATTAAGCGCATAAAAAAAAATAATTTCAATACTACTTCCATTTTAGACCCATACCATATTGTAATATCCATTTTAAGTGTTGTGATGTGAAATGTGTTATTTTATGTGTTAAAAACACATCGACAAAAGAAACGTATTAAAAACATTAAATTTTCTTTAGGTTATTTACTCTTTGAATTAAATGTTTTATTTCTCATTCACAAGCCACAATATAATTATTATTATTATTATTATTATTAATATTATTATTATTATTATTATTATTATTATTATTATTATTATTATTATTATTATTATTATTGCTGGCTATAAGAATCGACACCTAACCTGCGGGTGCGGATGAGCAAGATGATGGTGTTGATGATGACCGTTGTAAGGAGAACCAGCTTCAGGAGATCCTGGAGAATCGTATCCATACTCCGTCCGTAGAAGATTTTCACTTTGCATTTTCCCTTTTAGGCATGTTATATACCTGTTACAGAAGTCTTTACAAAGTTCTTGCACTTTTTCTAACTCCAGAAGATGAATACGAAGCACCTGAATAGCCTTGATCATCTGCAATATATATATATATATATATATATATATATATATATATATATATATATATATATATATATATATATATATATATATATATATATATATATATATATATATATGTGTGTGTGTGTGTGTGTGTGTGTGTGCGCGCGAGCTCGTGCTCAGGTGTTTGATTACTTAAAGACAGAGGATGAGAGAGAGAGAGAGAGAGAGAAACGAATAAATCATTGTAAATGTATTCAAAGTAAGAAAATTCCTAAAAATACTCAAATTATTAATTTATAGTTAAAATTTGTGCAAAAAAAAAAAAAAAAAAAAAATGCAAATCTGTGTAAATTCTTAATACCTGTTTTCGGTATTAAATGCGCAATATTTTCATATTAAAAGAAGGAATTCTTTGAGAATAATTACTGAATAGGAGCGCAATCTCGCAGGAAAAGGAAAATTTGGTTGAGATTAAGACCATAGAAATTTATCTCTTATTTAAATATTAATAATAATAATAATAATAATAATAATAATAATAATAATAATAATAATAATAATAATAATAATAATAATAATAATAATAATAATAATAATAATAATAATAATAATAATAATAATAATAATAATAATAATAATAATAATGTTTAAATGTCACTTTAGTACTTGAAAGTCAAGGTATCGATGACACATTTCTAAACAAAATGACATGTTCCTGACGAATATGACACATTCATCTTTGTAAAAATGACGCATTTTAATAATAATAATAATAATAATAATAATAATAATAATAATAATAATAATAATAATAATAATAATAATAATATTTAAATGTCACTTTAGTACTTGAAAGTCAAGGTATCGATGACACATTTCTAAACAAAATGACATGTTCCTGACGAATATGACACATTCATCTTTGTAAAAATGACGCCTTTTATTTTTTTTATTTTTTATTTTTTTATTTTTTATTTTTTTATTTAATCATCATTTATTTCATGTCGAATCGAAATATAAAAATGATTCCAACAGAAATAAAAACTCATTAGTCAAATAAAATGAATAAATATAATAAAATAAAATAATAAAAATAAAACAAAAACAAATAAAAATAAAATAAAATTATAAAAAATAATAAAAAAAAAAAATAAAATATATATATTTTTTTTTTATTCATTGTGACCAGCAAAATATCTTAAGTTTGTTGAGAACGTTTCTAGTAGTCACAAAACGAGAATTAATATTTAATAATATAAATTCTATTCATAAATGAATTTGGTCACAATCATTCAAGCTGTAATTTGGGGACAATTATCGCATGATGAATGATGGCCGCTTGATCGACAACATTAACAGTATTTTATATTTATTACCTTTCTTTGCACTGATTTAATCAATAAAATTTAATATACTAAGAGCACTTAGTGAAATATATATATATATATTATATATATATATATATATATATATATATATATATATATATATATATATATATATATATATATATATATATATATATATATATATATATATATATATATATATATATAGAGAGAGAGAGAGAGAGAGAGAGAGAGAAAGAGAGCTAAATCCCCTATACATAAGTCTTTTCCGTCCCTGTATGTCTGTATGGAAATACGAAAAATGTCTTGCTTGGCTTTATACACACACAGACACATACATCAACTCATACACATATATATATATTCTTGAAAGCGTGGGATCTATGGCTTTTCGTCTCAATAACTTTCCTGTTTTCAATGGTACTCTGCAATCACTCTCAGACCGATGAGCAGCGGCTTCGTTGTCTTCATACCATTATTAATACGACTCACATTTCTCTTATTTTAGTCGTATGTACCCTCCTGTGAAGAAAGCCCATTTGACGTAATATATATATATATATATATATATATATATATATATATATATATATATATATATATATATATATATATATATATATATATATATATATATATATATATATATATATATATATATATACTTAATAAAACCGTGGAATAAATTTGTATAATTTTACTTCTCTAATGAGGCCCGAGTTCGAATCCTCAATTAGCAGAAGATATATATATATATATATATATATATATAATATATATATATATATATATATATATATATATATATATATATATATATATATATATATATATATATATATATATATATATATATATATATATATATATATATATATTATATATTATTATTTTATTTTTTTAAACTTTTAAACTTTTCTAGTAGTATAGATAAATTTATTACAGTTAAAATATTAATTTAAATTTTAATTTATTCAGCATCATAATCTCGAAGCAATTCAAAGCATTTAGGCTCATATCAACTGTTGTTTTTGGTGTAAATATTTATACTTTTATGGGAGTAGTTTTTGGAGAGCCAATTAAAAACGCTGTTTACAGTTGGAATTTGCTCGAAACTGGAATTGAACGTCAGATCTGAAAAACCTATTTTGAGTTTTGGAAATCAATGAATATCTTGTGATGTCAGATTAAATCTCAAAAAATATGTCCAATACAACAACACTCGGATGTAATTTTTTCCGATTTTTTAAAGTGAAAACCATTAACTGAGCATGTTTATTCTTATGATGGGAAAGTCCACTTTTTTTTATCCATTCCAGTTAGTTTTTCTGCGCTTATTGTCTTAAATTCATATAAAATGCTGCATAAAAATTAATTAACTTTTGTGTTTTCCTAGAAGGTTTCTTAACAAATGACCTTTTGCATTATAAAAAGGAAATGTCACTGCTTGACCTACAGAATAAATTTCTTTGGTCTTCATTTTTTTCGCCAGATATTTCCACAATTTGTTTATAAATATAATTGTTTTTTCAACTCTGGTTTGCAGTAATGAATTACAAATTTGAATAACCTTAAACAACAGTGAAAATCCTATGAATTTCTTCTAAGAATTAAAAAAACAAGTTCAAAAAGATAACAAGGGCCTCACTTTATGTTCGTTTGTTACGGCATGCGTCACTCATCTTACGGATCATTTATGGGAACTTAAGTTGTCCATTTTTTGGTCTAAAATGTAAAGCACTCATTCTCATAAAATCTGGAAAGTTGGCGTAGCTTTAGATGCATTAAACAGACAATCATTCAAGAATTTGACTTGAACATTATTATCATTTGTTTCCCTTTTCTTAGCCATTTTTGTTTCATTTTTTTCAATCGTCCATAATGAGAGTCAACTTAAGAGCTCATTTTGGCTCACGTCGATTCATTAATTCATCTTCGGACAGTTGCGTAATAAGGACAAATTCGTCCAGGAAGCATTGCATATAAAAAAGTGTGATTTATCTAATTCAAAATATTTGCCAAACAGTTTTTCCTTACAGAGCCAAATTAAACACTCGCATACACACATGCTCACACACACAAACACACACACACACACACACACACACACACACACACACATATATATTATATATATATATATATATATATATATATATATATATATATATATATATATATATATATATATATATATATATATATATATATATATATATATATATATATATATATATATATATATATATATATATATATATATATATATATATATATATATATATATATATATATATATATATATATATATATATATATATATATATATATATATATATATATATATATATATATATATTATATATATATATATATATATATATATATATATATATATATATATATATATATATATATATATATATATATATATATATATATATTTTTTCAAATTTGTATTTTAATAAAGAATCAGTAGTTTAAAAAAGCAATTACTATAATTTTAAATCTGAAGTAATTTAAAATTTAATCAGAAACGAGAAATTTTTAGAACTATATTATAAAAATGCAAAATCTCATTTATATATATATTATATATATATATATATATATATATATATATATATATATATATATATATATATATATATATATATATATATATATATATATATATATATATATATATATATATATATATATATATATTATATATATATTAATATATTATATATATTTTATATATATATATATATATATATATATATATATATATATATATATATATATATATATATATATATATATATATATATATATATATATATATATATATATGGCCCATTTCTTTTGAAATCATACATTCAACAATAGTGTATTAAATTGAGATTTATAACCCTTTGTTATTGTACATAAAAATGAATATTAAAAGTGGACACCAAATAGAAGGACACAAACAAACGTTTTAAAAAAAAGGTCGAAGTTGCCTCTTACCGAACGAGATCTTGATCTGTAAAGAGAAGAAAAGTCAATATTGATCGAAGATGACGAGGGTTTTTGATACACTTTAAGATAATATGATTATTAAAGGAATAAAAATATGATTTTCTTTTCTCGCAGTTTTGAATTTGTTTTATTTGAATTATAGTATTAAGATGTTATTACCCGAGCAACTCTTACTTATTTTTGGCTGTAATGTATTTTATTTTAATATGTATATATATATATATATATATATATATATATATATATATATATATATATATATATATATATATATATATATATATATATATATATATATATATATATATATATATATGTGTGTGTGTGTGTGTGTGTTGTTTATCGGAAACGTCGGCCTTTGATAGACATTAAATCTGTTACCACCCAACTCTGGTGGAAATCGGTAAGTCTCTGGTTTTTGTCCTCTAGTTTTGCCCATAAGAGAATATATATATATATATATATATATATATATATATATATATATAATATATATATATATATATATATATATATATATATATATATATATATATATATATATATA
Source organism: Armadillidium nasatum (assembly GCA_009176605.1). Lineage (NCBI taxonomy): Eukaryota > Metazoa > Arthropoda > Malacostraca > Isopoda > Armadillidiidae > Armadillidium > Armadillidium nasatum. The sequence continues at coordinate 120,327 of SEYY01019163.1, read as the reverse complement.
TATATATATATATATATATATATATATATATATATATATATATATATATATTAAATAACATAACATAAAATTTGGGCTTCCATAAAATTTTTCAAAAAGCCAAATCAGCTCGTCCGAATTTCATCCTCTGATTAGAAAACAACTTAAAAACGATTTTTTTCTTTTTTTTTATGACGAACTTGATGACTAAGTTCCCCATTTCCACTCCCCCTTCACCCCTCCTTCCCCCTACCCAACCCTCCGAAAAAAAAGTCTTCATTTAAATTGTATTCGAAACGTCAGTTGTAAATCTTCATTAGAAACACCACTGGCTCAATCCTTTCGTAT
>SEYY01019163.1:105000-115000 GCA_009176605.1 Armadillidium nasatum | reverse complement strand
GATTTCCAGGATACGTAACTGATAAAGTATTTAGGAATCATCTTAATTTAAAATTTCTTCAGAAATCCTTTTCTGTATTAACAGTACCAAAATATACTCTCTATGTGAAATTACCTTTTATGGGGAGAATAAGCTGTGAAATTGAAAGAAGAATTAAATGCATCTTAAAAAACAAATTAGCTTCAGTTCAAATTCAAATTAGTGTTCTCGAATGAAAATAAAATTGGAAGTTTCTTCAAGGTTAAAGAAAAACTTCCCTTACCTTTATGTTCATCAGTGATATGCAAATACAAATGTGGTGGCTGAGATGCCCCCTACATAGGAAAGACTACAAGAATTCTTTCTGCTTGCATTGCTGAGCATAAATGTTTCTTTTAGAACTTTAGAACATTTGCACCATCTCCCATATTCGCCATTAACTCTCATTCTCTTCAAAAGGATCATCCTATATACAGGATTTAAATTTCATAATTTTGGACTATGAACGTGAACCTGATCTCCATTCTTTTAGAATCTTTATATATTTGATACTACGCTCCAAATTTGAATGAAAAATTGCATTCAGAAAATATTTTGATATTGAAGAAGAATTTTGTACTTTGGTCTTACCTTTTACTATTAATTTCTATATAACAATTTTCATTCATTTATTCATTGATATAACTTTTTGTGTAATATTTTTTAAACAAATTTTATATATGTCGTTATTTTATTTTATACTTAGAAGTATTGAATTACCCGAAACTAGTCAGCAATAAATTGTTTAGATTTGTTTTGGATATTTTAACTATTATTAAATTCCACCTCAAGAATAGAGGCTCTATCTATATATATATATATATATATATATATATATATATATATATATATATATATATATATATATATATATATATATATATATATATATATATATATATATATATATATATTTTTCCCAGCTTCCTATGATTTACACATCTTCAAAAGCTGTGTATCAGGACATGTCGGCCTTTAATCTGACCAGGTTCACGATTTTATCCCAAACTCTGGTGGAAAGTTAGTAGCTCTCTCTCTCTCTCTCTCTCTCTCTCTCTCTCTCTCTCTCTCTCTCTCTCTCTCTCTCTCTCTCTCTCTCTCTCTCTCTCTCTCTCTCTCTCTCTATATATATATATATATATATATATATATATATATATATATATATATATATATATATATATATATATATATATATATATATATATATATATATATATATATATATATATATATATATATATATATATATATATATATATATATATATATATATATATATATATATATATATATATATATATATATATATATATATATATATATATATATATATATAATGAGAACTGTATTTAATATTAGGTTATAATAATTCCCCATTACGAGTATAAATGAATCTCATATTGTGATATAAAGAGCTTAAAATTATTTAATTAAATTTGAAATAGATTCACAACACCTTTTACTCAAATCTGATATTATCATTATTATTATTATTATTATTATTATTATTATTATTATTATTATTATTATTATTATTATTATTATTATTATTATTATTATTTTATTTATTTATTATTATTATTATTATTATTATTATTATTATTATATTATTATTATTATTATTATTATTATTATTATTATTATTTATTATTATTATTATTATTATTATTATTATTATTATTATTATTATTATTATTATTATTATTATTATTATTATTATTATTATTATTATATTATTTTATTATTATTATTATTATTATTATTATTATTATTATTATTATTATTATTATTATTATTATTATTATTATTATTATTATTATCATCATCAAATGTAGTGAATAATTATCGCAGAATAGATACTTTAATTTAAAATTTTGAGATGCTCAAACGTGGCACTCGATTTCTGCTTTAAAAAAAAAAAAAAAAAAAAAAAAAAACGCAATTTTTTTTTTTTTTTTTTTTTTTTTTTTTTTTTTTTTTTTTTTTTTTTTTTTTTTTTTTTTTTTTTGTTTATTTTTATTTCATTTTTATTTTTTTTTTTTTTCAAGGATGCTTTGAGCTTATTTTCAAAAGCTTTTCTTTATTTCAATGTGTTTTTTTTTTTTCGAGGATAAGTCGCAATTTCATGTTAACAAAAAAAAGAAAGAGAAAGAAAAAAAATGCGAACGACGATGACCGCCAGAGCTCACTAAATTTATGACTTTTATTTACTCTGTATAATAATAATAATAATAATAATAATAATAATAATAATAATAATAATAATAATAATAATAATAATAATATTTATTATAAATTATTATTATTATTATTATTATTATTATTATTATTATTATTATTATTATTATTATTATTATTATTATTATTATTATTATTATTATTATTTTCCTAGATTGGATTTTTAGTTTTATCTAGTTTGTAAGAGATCTTTGAGACTTTATCAACCTTCGCTCTTTGCTTTTCAAATGAAATGAAGCTCAAGGTTTCGTCGTCGTTCAATGCTTCAATTTTTTTAACCCTTCACCTCTCTCTCTCTCTCTCTCTCTCTCTCTCTCTCTCTCTCTCTCTCTCTCTCTCTCTATATATATATATATATATATATATATATATATATATATATATATATATATATATATATATATATATATATATATATATATATATATAGAGAGAGAGAGAGAGAGAGAGAGAGAGAGAGAGATAGACAGACAGACAAACAGACAAACAGACGGGCAGGTAGACAGACAGACAGACAGACAGACAGATAGATAGATAGATAGATAGCTGATAGATAGATAGATAGATAGGTAGATAGATATATACATAGCTAGATAAATAGATAGATAGACAGATTTATAAATATACTGTATATATATATATATATATATATATATATATATATATATATATATATATATATATATATATATATATATATATATATATATATATATATATATATAGTGCATTTTTGGTTAAGAAAACGATTATCTCTTTCTATTGAAATAAAAAAAAGAAAAATTTTGACACAAACACGACGAAAATTGAAATATTTTCTTTATAAATACATAATCACTCTACGGTCATTAGAGATATTTAAAAAAATATTAAATATATCTTAAAATAAACTTTCTCCTTTTTAAATTTTAATTTTTTTTCAGTCTTTTATATTCTCATTTTTTTTTTTTTTTTTTTTACATTTTTAATGACATTTTTCCGCTTTGACCTAAAGAGTTTCAAGCGCTCTCGTCTACCCCTCTCCCCCCCACTCCTTCAATTTCAAAAGATATGGATTAATAGAGTTTTAAACTCAACCCCTCACTTTATATTATGCAAATAATTATTTTTTTTTCTGTGTGAAAAAAAGACATTTGTCAGCAAACGCTTTCTAAATACAAACGAGACTCTTCAGCATTTAAGAACACTTTTGACTCGGGTGAATAAGATTCCGAGAGTAAAACTGAAAAGTTAACCTTAAATTATTACACGCTATATGATTTTGAATATATATAAATAAAAATACTGAAAAGGACTATTATATTTCAAAAATGAAAATTTCAATTTACACCCAAAGTCCGTGAAGTGTTAATGGGTGAATGACGACATCGTCTCTCGTTTAAAAGATCGCTTCTACAACTTATATTTATAGGTGGAATTTATTGCTAAATAATTTCGACTCAACTAAAAAAATAAGAATAAAGAGGAAAATAAGGTCAGTCCGAATGAATGGCCTTAGTTATATAAAAGGCTTAATGGCTGGTGGTGTATTTTCGCGATCCACGATCACTTCTTCTTCTTCTTCTCCTCCTTCTCTTTCGAAACGAAAAATCTTATTGAAAACAATTCAGCCGAAATGCGAGGCTCAAAACTGCCGAGTCATCAAGAAGAGCCTAAATCTATGGTTCAACGCATAATGTGATCGTAAATATTCCTTTGCACTTTAAAACATACATCCATACACTCGTATATATATATATATATATATATATATATATATATATATATATATATATATATATATATATATATATATATATATATATATATATATATATATATATTACAGATCACCACTACTCACGGGCAGAGCCCTTTTCAAGGAGGGGATATATATATATATATATATATATATATATATATATATATATATATATATATATATATATATATATATATATATATATATATATATATATATATATATCGTTTTTTTCATTGATGTAGAGGAAACATGGATGTTTACAATATCCAAAAAAAACTCAGTTCCTTAATATGTCTAATTTATGTAATTTTCCCCACAAAGTTTAACTCTTAGAAGACATATCACTCAAACCTTCTTTTAACATTAAATGTTTTTAGTATCTCCTTTTTTATATTGTTGTTTTGTTTTTAGAAGCATTACGTTACTTCAAAAAATTAAGTTTCTTAGTGACACATTCGAATTTCTTCTTGCTGCCCCAGATGATTGATTTGTACTTTAACGTGGTTTGTTGCTATATGAGAACTGCATCACATATCTGAGGCTGCTCCATTCACATCCGTTCTTGAAACTGTTGAGTGAGTGCAGGATTTTCAGCCTTATCAATTCTGTTACTTTCAGGTATATACTTCAATTTCTGGTCATCGAACTTTTGCGGCACTCTATACAGTTGCTATTAGAACCGCCACTTCTCTTTTGACTCTCAAGCCACAAACCTAATCCTTGAGTGGTTCCAGCCAGTAAGATTCATCTTCCTATGCAGTTAAAATCTCTCTCTCTCTCTCTCTCTCTCTCTCTCTCTCTCTCTCTCTCTCTCTCTCTCTCTCTCTCTCTCTCTCTCTTCTCTTTCTCTCTCTCTCTCTCTCTCTCTCTTCTCTCTCTCTCTCTCTCTCTCTCTCTCTCTCTCTCTCAACCTCTTCTGTTCATTCGTAAATGTATTGAACTGGTAACGTCACACATTCCTTCTTTTCTTCTGACTTCAATTGACTTGTACACTCACAAACGATTTGCGTCGGTCCTTCAAATAAATCCTGAATGTGATTTCTCCATAAACTCTGCAGGATTTTTAAAAGTCTCTAATATTCTCACCAGAAGCAAAAGACAAAAATAATAAGCATAAAATCATAATAATAATAATAGTATATATATATATATATATATATATATATATATATATATATATATATATATATATATATATATATATATATATATATATATATATATATATATATATATATATATATATATATATATATATATATATATATATATATATATATATATATATATGTGTGTGTGTGTGTGTGTGTGTGTGTGTGTGTGTGTGTGTGTGTGTGTGTGTGTGTGTACGTGTGTGTTTGTGTGTGAAGGAAATAATATGTAGTTCAAATTAAAGAATTAAACAACTCACCAATCCGTCTACTTCAGGATCGTTCATAAGGAAAGGTTTTCTGTCTCTCTCTTGATGTTGAACAAAGGCTTGAATGTCCAAATTAAAAGAGTCGCTACTCACTGAGTCCGAACTCTGCGTCGCCAGTTCGCATTTTTCAAACAGGAGAGCCAACAGTGGAAACAGAGGGTGTTATATATATATATATATATATATATATATATATATATATATATATATATATATATATATATATATATATATATATATATATATATATATATATATATATATATATATATATATATATATATATATATATATATATATATATATATATATATATATATATATATAATATTATATATTTTTATATTATTTTTATATTATATATATATTATCTTACATATCAGATTTATTATTAAAATTTCGAAAAAAAACGTTAGTTATATATATATATATATATATATATATATATATATATATATATATATATATATATATATATATATATATATATATATATATATATATATATATATATATATATATATATATATATATATATATATATATATATATATATATATATATATATATATATACTCGTATATATATAGTGAGGCAATATGTTTTCGTTTTATAATCAATATTTAACACCCGGATGAACTTTACTTATTCATTTAAAATAGCGCAAGTAAACTATAGTTAATTTCAATCGGGTTTTAATACAAGTTGGCGCAATATAACTTCATTTCAGTGGGCCTATAACTCGTTACCACACGAGCATCCTTCCCCGAGATCCTCTCTCTCTCTCTCTCTCATTATCCTTAAACTTTAATTTACATCGTTTAAAAAAAGCCTTCTTCTGATTATGCAACTCAATTTCCCGCCGCTTCAATTTGATTTCCTCGGCTTTCCAGAAACCAAATGAAGAAAATCTCTTCTTTTTTTTCTCTCTCTTTCTTTTTCCTTAATATTTATAATATCAAATTCATGAAAAGGAGAAAGATGGAGAGATAGATGGAGAGAGAGAGAGAGAGAGAGAGAGAGAGAGAGAGAGAGAGAGAGAGAGAGAGAGAGAGAGAGAGAGAGAGAGAGAGAGAGAGAGAGAGAGTTAAAAAAAAAGGTATTGAGGGTGCGGGATGCGATAGGCCTTCAAAAGCAGCTTCCGTTAAGTCGCGTTTTGTGTACCTCTGTTGAGTCTTGAGATTATAAGCGTTATTAAAATTTACTCATAAATTGCAAGATTTCTCGTACGCGAGCCTCAGCCAAATCCTTCTAATGTACGCATGAATATCGTCCTTAAGTCCTCTGTGAATAGGGCTGAATCCCTTGATATGGGGGCCTTAGAGTTTAATCCCTTATAACGAGAAAAGCCCCTGGATCGCTTCGTGAATGTTCTCAGTTGGTAATGGCGGATCGTGATGAAGAAGGCGGGAATAAAAAAGCCAGGTGGGTAGTCATAATATTTCTATTGCAAAATCCCATAAATGTCGCAAACTTTGGCGCCTGTAAAACTCTACGGATTTTAATGCAAACTTTATAGAGAACGTTTAATCTAGTTATAAAGTTTGTCGGCTCACACCCTCCTTCACTGAATATTAATATAGATCCAATGAATATATATACATATATATATATATTCTTAAGCCGTATGTCTTTATTTAGGAAAACACATTCTATCGATACCATTATAATAATTAAAGCCTCTTTGTGGAAAAAAAAATAATAGTTTTAAATAAAGATATTTTTTTTTTATTTTTATCACCATTCACTAAATTTAAAACCAATATTCATATATATTCAAATTATATATTATATATTATATATATATATATATATATATATATATATATATATATATATATATATATATATATATATATATATATATATATATATATATATATATATATATATATATATATATATATATATATATATATATATATATATATATATATATATATATATATATATATATATATATATATATATATATATATATATATATATATATATATATATATATATATATATATATATATATATATATATATATATATATATATATATATATATATATATATATATATATATATATATATATATATATATATATATATATATATATTATCTGGTGTGGGAAGGCAAAAGGCCTACTAATTTACACTAGATTTGAGAAATGACGAAATCATGATCAAATTAAATTAAAGGTCGACATATTCCGATACACGACCGTTGAAGGCATGCAAATCAAAGAGAGTTGGGTAAATATATAAAAAGAGTGTTTTCCAGACTTTACCAATTAAGTACATTTAAGATTGAGTATAAGTTTGGGATTGAGATTAAGGAGGTGCTCCACCGTCAATATTCTTTAAAAATCTTGAAGATTGCGAAAGAGAATTGTTCCATGAATCGTGTCCCACTAGTTTTGCTGCAGTAATTTTCTGCTCACGGCAGCGAAAATTGAAGATATAGATTTGTTTCTTACAAGCCCTTTTCAATGGAGGAACTATGCGACGGGAGAGTTCAGAAGAACAGTGTCCGTTGTAATAGCGATAGTATAGAAAGAGTGTGACGTAAAAGTTCTACTGGCAGAAAGAAACTGGAGAGAGTTAGTGAGGGCTAAAGAATTGATAAGGAAAAAAGAACTAGACTCCAATTTTTCAAGAAAAGCTGAATGAGGGGAACCACCCCAGATGTGTAATTCGTACTCTATACATTGGAAAAGAATACCCCTAAAGAGCAAGCAACTGAGGTGGGGTATAGAAATTCCGAAGATAACTCAGAACACCCACCATTTTATAAGCTTGTTTAGAAAGAGAATTAATGTGATCCTTCATAGAGAGTTCACGAGAAAATGAAACATCAAGAATATTAATATTTTTTTTCGAAGAAAGTGGAAGATGTGTGGAAGGTTGTGTCGAGTTGATAGGTAGATGAATTGAGTTTTTGAGGCACTGAAAACAATTATGTTTTCTCTACCCTTTTTGAAATACGAGAAAGATCAGAGATTAGTTGCTCCAAGGCCGCCCTCCTAGGGTCAACTAATTACTGTTGGGAAGGGCATCTTTTCAAACCGAAAGGAGTAATGAAAATTGCAGTCATCGGCATAGGGTTGGACAGGGGACCTAGTAATAGAGATGTTATTAAATGAAAAGAAGAAAAAGAGTTATTGTAAGACAGATCCCTGAAGAACTATTAAAAAATTTAAAGGAAGAACGGTGGCCGCCTACAACAGCTGCTAAAAACGACCGGAAAGGAAATTAAAGAGAAGGACATAGAGAGAGAAGAAAGATTCCGAAAGGGAGAGTTTAGAAATTAAAGCTTTGTACTAGCCTCTATTGAAGGCTTTCAATATGTTTAGCAAGAAACGAAAGATTCACCGAAATGCTAAAGGGCGGAGGACCAAGATTCAGAGGAAAGGATCAAAGATGAGATTAGAAGAATTGAGATATTTCAAAACTTCCTGTTAAAGATAGATTCGAAAACTTTAAAACGAAAGTAGGGTAAAAAAAATACAATGACAGTTGGAGTATTGAGAAAGGTTCCCCTTCTTCGGTAAGTGTTGAGTGATCGCACATTTCGAGCAAAAAGGGGAAGGTTGAAATAGAAAAACTAAGAGGAAATAGTTTACCAAGACAGGGCGCAAGATCAGATGCATTATTTTTAAGAACACCAGGAGAAATGCCATTAAACCTTACGCTTTCTTAAAGTTAAGCTCAGAAAGAGCAGAAATGACGTCTTTAGAAAAAATATTATAATATTAGGCGTAAAAAAGTTAGAGGGGATTGAAGAAGAAGGAATAACTCGGAAATCGTTTAATGTGAAATTAAAGGCAGAAGTTAGAGCGAAGAGTTCAGCTTTAGTAGAAGGCAATACGGCAGTTGTGCAGTCGGACGAAACTAGAGAAGGGAAGGAGAAAGAAACAAAATTAGAGTTGAAATTATTAGCAAATGTCAGAAAGGGTTTGACGAGTAGAAAATCACTGCATTTTCGATTGAGAAAAGATTTTGCCCGATGTGTGCAATAAATTTATATATAGTTATATTTCCAGGATGAAATATAAGATACATGGGTTTCTGAAGTTTGAAGACGGCGGTATTCTCTGAAGGCAGCATCCCTGTGGCGAATGGCACGAGAACAAGCAGTGTTAAACCAATGTTTTTTTTAGGTTTTGTTGAAGGGAAAGAAGAAGGAATGAACGCCTCCACGCCAGAAAATGATCTTTCCCACAGAAACAGTAATCATTCTATAGAAAATCAGAGAAGTTCAACTGCAAGTCAGACCAGTTAGCAGCACTGAAGTGCCAGAAATTTCTCCTTGTCGAGGGAAGGGCTGTCTTGCAGAAGACTTGAAGAGACAGACATCAAGATAAAAGGGTTATCGGATAAACCCAAAGGAAATACGAGTTTAATAGTTGAAGGAAAAGGATCAGAAGTTAATAAAATATCAAGTATTTTGGATTTATCACCATGAACGATCAAGGATGCGGGTAGGGAGTTTTATCTGCTCAAGGTTGTTCTGAATTGAAAAGTGGTAGGCGAGTCCATAAGCTGTATCTTGCGAACTAGATGAAAGTCATTTGTGGTGGCAAACGT
>SEYY01019163.1:82500-85000 GCA_009176605.1 Armadillidium nasatum | reverse complement strand
AATTGGAATTGTTATTATTATTTTCATTATTATTAATTTTATAAAATATTTGTATTGTAATTAGCGTTATTATTTTATCACTTCTTTTGTCTTTTTATACGCATCATTTTAGTATTTACTTACTAATAATAAAATTGAAAAATATATCTAACTTCTAATCTATGAAGCTCACTGGAAACCAAAGTGAATCCCCTTAGAAGTCTCTTTTCAGAGAACTGTGCAGTCACTTCATTAATATTATTATTAGTATAGTTAGTAGAATAGGATCAACTTAATAATGTAAAATTAAAATGTACACTCACTGAATAAGAATTTATGATTTTGGTAATAATGATAATTACTTTCCTTATTATATCATTATAATTATTATTTTATTATTATTATTATTATTATTATTATTATTATTATTATTATTATTATTATTATTATTATTATGATAATTGTCTTTAATATTATTATTAAGATTATATTATATTCCTATTGTTATTATAAGAATAATGATAATAATAATAATAATAATAATAATAATAATAATAATAATAATAATAATAATAATAATAATAATAATAATAATAATATTATTAATTATTATTATTATTATTATTATTATTATAAATAATTATTAATAATCTTTTTTTAAATTCGCACTTATTTTCGTTATTTTAATCTCTTTTTCTATTTCGATTTAATTCGATATTGAAATTTGAAATAAAAATAGAAAAATATGAAATGAATATAATCATTTTTATACAATTATTATTTTAACAATTATGTATTTAATTAATTAATTATTTAATTTCATATATATATATATATTCATATATATATATATATATATATATATATATATATATATATATATATATAATATATATATATATATATATATATATATATATATATATATATATATATATATATATATATATATATATATATATATATATATATATATATATATATATATATATATATATATATATATATATATATATATATATATATATATATATATATATATATATATATATATATATATATGATATATATATGATATATTATATGATATATATATAATATATGATATATATATATATATTATATATATATATATATATATATATATATATATATATATATATATATATATATATATATATATATATATATATATATATATATATATATTTATATATTTAATATATAAATAATAAAAAAAAAAAAAAAATAAAAAAAAAAAAATTTTTAAAACAGCAACCGCATTCGCAACCGCTTTTATGGAAATTCGGTTTTGCGGTTTTCTCTTATGAAATAATAGAATAGCTTATAGTATATATTATATATATATATATATATATATACATATATTATTATATATATATATATATATATATATATATATATATATATATATATATATATATATTATATATATATATATATATATATATATATATATATATATATATATATATATATATATATATATATATATATATATATATATATATATATATATATATATATATATATATATATATATATATATATATATATATATATATAATATATATATATATATATATATATATATATATATATATAATATATATATATATATATATATATATATATATATATATATATATATATATATATATATATATATATATATATATATATATATATATATATATATATATATATATATATATATATATATATATATATATATATATATATATATATATATATATATATATATATATATATATATATATATATATATATATATATATATATATATATATATATATATATATATATATATATATATATATATAATATATATATATATATATATATATATATATATATATATATATATATATATTATATAATATATATATATATATATATATATATATATATATTATATATATATATATATATATATATATATATATATATATATATATATATATATATATATATATATATATATATATATATATATATATATATATATATATATATATATATATATATATATATATATATATATATATATATATATATATATATATATGGAGAGAGAGAGAGAGAGTTAGCAGAGTGTTATCATGCATGTCCACCCAGCAACAATGCAAATGAGGAGCTCTTTTAATGGTAATAGTTACAAAATATGATGAGAGAAGAAATAGATTATATTATCAAAGCGAAAATGCAAAGAAATTACTTTTCTTAAAATTTAACTACGAATGTGAATAACGTGATTGAGCTTTCCATAGGATGGAGAATGGGGAAAGATGTTGGTTGGGTTCAATGTGTGCAAAGGTCCTCGTCTTGCACCTGGTAACCCAAATTAAAAGGGGCTAATTTGCACATCATCTTAAAATTAGATGCTACATCTGTAAGGGAAGTAAGCAAGCAAGTAAGTAAGTAAGTAAGTAAGTAAGTAAGTAAGTAAGTAATAATAATAATAATAATAATAATAATA
>SEYY01019163.1:67500-70000 GCA_009176605.1 Armadillidium nasatum | reverse complement strand
GGGACAGAAAAGACAAGGGCAGTTCTCAATGCCTCAAAAACTCAGTTCCTCCATCTCTCCACTCGACACAGCCTTCCACACAGCTATGACATCTCTTCGAAAACACACAACTCCAACTCTTCATCTGTTCTTAATATTCTCGGTGTATCTTTTTCTCGTGATTTTTCTTGGAAAGATCACATTACTTCTCTTTCTGAACAAGTTTCTAAGAGGGTGGGCGTTCTGTGGCGCCTTCAAAATTTCTTCACGCCACCCCAATTGCTTGCTCTCTATAGAGGTATTGTTCGCCCCTGTATGGAGTATTTTCCACACATCTGGAGTGATTCCACTCATACATCTCTCCTTCAGAAGGTGAAGTTTAGGGCTTTTCGTCTCATAAACTTTCCTGCTCTTACTAACTCTTTCCAATCTCTTTCTGCCGGTCGAATTGTTGAGTCACTCTCTCTACTATCGTTATTGAAACAGATAATTCTCTTCTGAACTCTCTCGTCACATACCTCCTCTATTGAGAAGAATTCGTGCGACATGCCTTTCGACACAGTGTCATCCTTTCTCTGTCCAACTCTCAGACCCCAGACTTAACGGCTATGCTCAATCGTACATATACCCTACTGGTAAAGTCTGGAACCACACTTCCTTTGTCTGTTTTCCCAACTTCTTTTGACTTGCACACTTTCAAACGCCGTGTATCTGGACATGTCAGCCTCTAATGACCAAGATAGGACTTTTCCAACTCCGGAGGAAATTGGTAGATCTCCGGTCTTTGCCCACCGGAATAGATATAAAAAAATATATTTCATAGACAATGAGAGTAGTAGTAGCTAACCTGTCGGGAGAGTCCTTTGAGAGAGTCTAAATGACAGGCTGCTCATGAGCTTTCTCATTGTGATTTCCTATTGTAATGTCGTGGTACAGAGGTAACACTTTGTCTTACCATCTAAGAGGTTAGGGTTCGATTCTCCGTATTCCAGATTTAAAAATTATATATATATATATATATATATATATATATATATATATATATATATATATATATATATATATATATATATATATATATATATATATATATATATATATATATATATATATATATATATATATATATATATATATATATATATATATATATATATATATATATATATATATATATATATATATATATATATATATATATATATATATATATATATATATATATATATATATATATATATATATATATATATATATATATATATATATATATATATATATATATATATATATATATATATATATATATATATATATATATATATATATATATATATATATATATATATATATATATATTGAACTTAATTTCTCTAAAATAAGAGTATGGTCTTTGCCTCTGTAACGAAAAAGACATGTTTCGGTGTTCAACTTGTAAATCTTTATTAAAAGTATTTGCATTTCTTAAGCCTTAGGTGATTCACCAATTTTATTTTCATGTATGTCAGAAAAAGACACAAATTTAAAGTATAATATATGGAACTTTTCATTATTTTCCAATAATTGGATAACTTTTTAGCTTGAGGTTTTCTTGTGGATGGTACATGCATTGTTCTTTCTAAATTGTTCAAGTAATCGTAGACGATTATGCTACCATTTAGGGTAATAATAGTTTCTCAATAATGCAAAGTTATTTTTGTCTTAACAGATCCAGAAATAATCTTTTGAAAGATTCTTGAGGCAAGTCATTTTTCCAAAATTATTTTAAAATTACTCCTAATGCATAATCCTTACAAGTAAAGAAAATATATTGGAGAGGGCTCTTCAAAATCTGTTGTTTTGTTTTCATTTTCAGTTTTCTAGTGGTGTAAGTTTTCATAATTTTATTCTGATTTCGTGTATATTTCTTTCCTTCCCACCCCCCTCTTAAATCAAATGTTTCAGAAAGTACAAATATAACATGAAATAATCTGCAATCCACAAAAATACTAGCCTTACATATTGGAGAAATAGATGCTTGTATAACTAAGAAGCAAAATTAAATATATGAGTTAACCTCTTCAGCCACCTTTGTATATATATATATATATATATATATATATATATATATATATATATATATATATATATATATATATATATATATATATATATATATATATATATATATATATATATATATATATATATATATATATATATATATATATATATATAAAACTTTGTTGAACAAAAGAAAAAGAAAATATATCCAAATAAATATATAGTATATATTTATACGAAAGTATATTTAAAAAAAAAAAATGTTTGCGTTATAAACATACGAAATTGATCGTTCGATCGTGGAAAATTGAAGCCGTATCGTCTCTATGTAAATGACTCGAGAAGTTAATTTCTTATCGTTAAAAAATCTGAACTTTTTGTACGGAATTAAATTTAGTATAAATAACGTCCCTCTTTATTCCATTCTTTTGACTCTCGTCTCGTCCATTCAAATTTCCTTTTGTTTCGCCTAGAATGC
>SEYY01019163.1:62500-65000 GCA_009176605.1 Armadillidium nasatum | reverse complement strand
ATATATATATATATATATATATATATATATATATATATATATATATATATATATATATATATATATATATATATATATATATATATATATATATATATATATATATATATATATATATATATATATATATATATATATGAGAGAGAGAGAGAGAAATTAAAATAATACTTGAATAAATAGTGGTTTAAATATGCATACATATTAGAATTTATATTCAGAATTGTTATAAATATTCATTAGGTAAATTAGATAGGTGGAACAAGGATACATTAGATGCTTGTGCGTGAACAGATAATATGAAGAATGTTGAAAAAAAAAATCTTGTCGAGCCATATTAAGCTAATATTCTGAGTGGTGAATAGACAGCAATTTCCAGCCGTAAATCTTCATCGTAGACGTATGTTTACTGGTGCTCTGAGATTTCGCCGTGCAGAAATCACCAATACATCATGTTCAATCAGTGGTTAAATTATTCCTACCTCTACATCATTCAAAAGATTTGCGGTTTTTCTAACTTATCTTAACTATCGTACCTCTCCTTAGGCCTTAACGTTTAAAAATTTTAAACGTTTACTACGATTAAACTAAAAATAAACTTTTTATATTAATATATATATATAAGTAAAAAAAAAAAAAAAAAAAACTACTCCTGTAGACCAATTTTCTACTTCTTAATAAGTGTGAAATTATAATAATAGTTAATGATATTAAAACTAAGGAAGAAGAAAATCTAAACAATATAAAAAATAGACGAAACAATTTGAAAAATAAAAGGGAGAAGCAATCTCTCTTCTCTTCAAGACCTATTAATTAGTGTGATGTTTAAAAACTAAAACAATCACGAACTTTTTTCCATCTTTGGACGTAAACTGAGGAGAGCGAAAAGAAGACAACCTTTTTTTTATCTATAAACTCTCTCTCGGATTAGATAAGTGACTACATATATTATCTAAATTATGAATAAATAATTTTAATTATAGATCTCTCGCCAGCTTTTATCTTATTATCCTTCGCAAATCATTTGCACAAGATAACCTTAACAACTTTACATGCAACACACATACTATATATATATATATATATATATATATATATATATATATATATATATATATATATATATATATATATATATATATATATATATATATATATATATATATATATATATATATATATATATATATATATATATATATATATATATATGCGGGTACGGGTATAGTAGTGGTGAAAAAAATAATGAAATATAGCTTCAATACCATAAACCCATAAAAAGTAATATAAAAAGAAGAATCTGTCAATAAAATTTAATTTACATGTTATACATAAAAAATCTGGAGACTTAATAACTTTTTTCAGACTCAGCTTTTGAGGTTTTTCTTTATTTTTTTTTACGTTTTTCTTTCTTTAAACCTCATCTCAAACTTTTTAAACAATTTTCATGAATAATCGGCTAGGGTTGTTATTGTTCATAAGGACCTACATAGACAAATGTTTTTTTGTTTTTTTTTTCTTTATATTATTTTATTTTATTTTATCTTTTTTTAGGGGGTGTTTCGATGAGTTTTATTACCTTTTTCCTAAATTAACAACATATTTCTGACATTTGGCTAATTAGAACCGATATTATTATTATTATTATTATTATTATTATTATTATTATTATTATTATTATTATTATTATTATTATTATTATTATTATTATTATTATTATTATTATTATTATTATTATTATTATTATTATTATTATTATTATTTTAAAGAGAAAATTTTCTTTCTTAAATTGATGTCTTTTCAAAGATTATAGTTTTAACAGTTTTTATTTCAAAATTGAAAATTTATATAGATAACTCCCTCCCCCCCTCCTCCAGTAGTTGTATGAAGTCATAATTGATACTTAAAATCTATTACAAGAGAATCCTGTCCAAACGATCATAGGCTTAAATGAACAAAGGTTATAAAGATATACAAAAATATAAAATTGAGCAAGTAAAAAATTTTATTTGGGGAAGAATTTTTTTTTTTTTTTTTATTATTTTTATTTTTTATTTTTTATTTATTTTTTTTTTTGCTGATATTTATTTTTGCATGATATGCAACTCCTTCCCTTTCCCTAATTAGAACCATTATTATTATTATTATTATTATTATTATTATTATTATTATTATTATTATTATTATTATTATTATTATTATAATGACTTTAACTCACTCTCTACAATACTTCTTTTCTACACTGTTCTTTCTTTTTACAATTTACTATAATAAATTAGGATAAACCTTGTAAACTTGAAGATGTACTGCACAGCAGCATTCTAACTTTGTTCTTCTTCCTTCATCCACAATATCACTTCGAACTATCCACAATATCACTTCGAAGTACCACTAAGGAACAAAACGTGGTTTTTATAATAATTTCCACTTTATTGAACACCACCTATCTTCCTGTAAACCTCAAATCTTGTTTTCATTCAAAACATTTGTTTGAGCGTTTCGA
>SEYY01019163.1:37500-45000 GCA_009176605.1 Armadillidium nasatum | reverse complement strand
CGATGTTTTTTTCCCGCCAAAAAAAATAAAAATAAAAAAATAAGAAAAAAGGCGCGCAATTCAACAGTGCGGTGTTCCCGCGGCTGAAAAAAATGGCGCTAAATTTAATTATTTTAATACTAATATTTATTCCACAATGTTAAAGTTAAAAGTTTTTTTCTTCAATTTATTTATTATATAAAGTTAATGAATTTAGGGAAAAATTTAGAGGAATATATATATATATATATATATATATATATATATATATATATATATATATATATATATATATATATATATATATATATATATATATATATATATATATATATATATATATATAAGCCTCTCTACTCTCTACTCTTTTATCAGAGGTAATGATGAATAGGGTTTATAAAACAGAATAAAATACAGCACTGAGAACACTGTATCCATGGAGTCATGTATATATAGTATATATATATATATATATATATATATATATATATATATATATATATATATATATATATATATATATATATATATATATATATATATATATATATATATATATATATATATATATATATATATATATATATATATATATATATATATATATATATATATATATATATATATATATATATATATATATATATATATATATATATATATATATATATATATATATATATATATATTGCCAAAGAAAACCGCAATAGATGTAAAGAAGAAAGATGTATATAAATGGAAACTTAAAAAAAAAAAAAAAAAATTTTAACTTTTTAAAAAATAAAAAAAAAAAAATAAAGTCATGTTAGACATATATTTTTTAAGTATAAAATAAAATAACTGAAAAAAATTGTTGTGATATTTTTGCGATTTTTCCCGCTATTTTGATGGTCCGTTCATACCACCTGTTTCGTAGTACATTTAAAAGACCCTCAAAGAACCAATAATTTTATTATACATATCTACTAGAATTTACTCTTGATAGATTATGAATAAGTGAAATATTTCATCTATCCCATCCCTCTGTCAACATCTGCATCACATCCGCATCACATCCGCATATATATATATATATATATATATATATATATATATATATATATATATATATATATATATATATATATATATATATATATATATATATATATATATATATATATATATATATATATTATTCTTCTATGGAATATCCTCATTGGAATTGTCATTTTTGCTTTAATTCTGAAATCCAAAACTGAACAGGTTTCGGTATTTGAAAATACTGACATGATGATTAGCAGCTTCTGTGTTCTTATTTCATAAAATGAAGATAGAAACATTTTCAGATGATTAAAAATATTAGCATTCTCTTGTTTTTAGTCTTACATTCAATTTATCACTGTTGTAAAATTGTGTGAGCTTCTTTTTTTTTTTATTTTGTCTGTAAGTGGAATTTGAAAAATATTTCGTTCTTTACTTTGTTTTCTTTCTAAAAATGTCAAAATAAAATCAAAGATTTTTGAGATCTTCTCAAAGTCGTTTGGATTCGCAACTTTTTTAGGTATCTTCTGAATGTCATTTGGGATCTCAAATATTTTTGATATCTTGTCAATGTCATTTGGAATTTAAATTTTTTATATCTTCTGAATGGCATTTGAAATCCCAAATATTTTCGATATCTTCTGAATGTCAATTGGAATTAAAAATACTCTAATATCTTCTGAATAACATTTAGAATCACAAATAAATTTGATATCTTTTGAATGAAATTTGGCATCACAAAGAATTTTGATATCTCCAGGTATGAATTCACAAAGATTTTCAATACCTATTCTATGCTCTTTAGATACGTAACGATTTTCGATATCTGCTGAAGGCTTGTTTCATTTTTGTACACGAATATTTTCAGTGTCTTTGAATGTCATTTTGATACATGATGATGTTCGATTTATGTCATTTTAATACAAGATTTTCGATACCCGATGCATGTCATTTAGAAATACTGATATACAAATATTATCGACTCTGTATTTCATTTTTATTTACGAAAATTTTCGATACCTGCTCTATAATATTTTGATACCGACGATTTTCGATATCTGATATATGGTATTTGAGTGCAAAAAGAATTTCTATACCTGTTGCTTGTAATTAAGATTTTCGATAACTGATTTATATTTTCATAAATAATAATTTTAATAATAATAATTTTAATAATAATAATAATTTCCTTTATTTGTTTTAGATTATTCTGATACAAGAAGATTTCGATAACTGCTTTGTGTCATTCGAATACACAAACGTTTTCAAGACATGTCGTATGTATTTTGGTATTTTGATATATGAATATGACTTCCTGATAAAATGTTTATTTAATTCAAAGTATAGTTATAATAAGTAATGAAATTGAATAGCATGTTTTCCTGCCAACAATTATGACGTAGATTTCTATTTCCAAATTCAAATAAACAAAGAAACGCGGAAATGACGTCATCCTATTTTGGAAGTGACGTCATCCTATTTTGGAAATGACGTCATCCTATTTTGGAAGTGACGTCATCCTATTTTGGAAGTTCCCCGATGAAAGTTTGTCATATTTAAATCAATTGACCAATCACAGAAATTGTTTGAAATTATGCCATCGTCATCGAATTTTTAATCCAGATTTTTATAGTATTGCATTTTATTAGTTAATTATATATTGGTTTAATTCAAGGCATATTTTAAGAAAGGACTAAATCTAAATCGTGTCGTAATTCAGAGTAATAACGAGTCCTATTTATATGAAAGTAACAACTAACAACTAAAGATTCGGTGCTCAAACGAACTATCTCTTCAATGTAAGTTCATAACTATTTAATTAAATTGAAGAAAATTTTTTAAATAAAACTTTAAAATAAATAAATTTTCAGATAATGAATTAATTTTAATTAACTAATGTTTTTGAAATCAAATTAAAAAAAAATTCTTTCAATTATACAGTACAATTTATGAGTATTAAATTTTTTTTTTTTTTTAAATAATAATTTTCTTCATTCAAATATTTTATTACAAAGATTATTAATAACTTAGCTCGTAATTAAATTACTTAATAAAAATTGAAATAATATTTTCAATTTGTTTGATTATTCAACTAGTGAAGTAAAGAATACTGAAGTTGAAGTTTAAATAATGAAGATTAAATAATATATATGTTAATATCTAAAAAACATCTCAAAGATGTTTTAACATCATTTAAAATTACACACACAGACACACATTATAATATTTTTCCTTTGTGGCCAAACTTATTTTATTTTTAATTTAATTTTTATTTACTTTTATTAGACACTCATTTCCCATTATTTAAATATTAAATTCAAATACTTATATATATATATATATATATATATATATATATATATATATATATATATATATATATATATATATATATATATATATATATATATATATATATATATATATATATGTGTGTGTGTGTGTGTGTGTGTGCCAGCTGTAATGAGGCGTATGTAGGCCAAACTGGTCTACAATTAAAAATGAGGATTGAAAAGCATAGAGGAGTTTCCTTCAGAACTGACCTTCCTCTTTCTTCTCCTGAACAATCTACCATAAAGACCATGGAAACACCCAACCTTTTTCTTCTTCCGATTTCTCTATACTCCGACATTCGTCTTCTCTTCTTGATCGTAGGATTTTGGAGTCTTTATATATAAAAACTCATTCCCTATCCTTAAATGATCAAGCTTCTTCTACTGTTCTTTTCACACAATGATGAAGTCCTTTTTCCCAAAAGTGTCCAGCCTTTTTAATATTTCTTGGTGTTGCAAAATTTCAACTTTTGTTTTGGTTTCTGTTTATGTTATTTTAATTTCAATATTATTCCTATATTTTTATTGTTTTATTGTAATTATTATTTTCATTTTAGTATTTTAAAAATAGTGAATTTATATTGGTTTATATTTTAAATTACAAATTTTTAAAACTTAGATTGTGCTGAAGACGGACCGCGTTAAGGTTTGAAACGTTCACACCATAATAAATGATATGTGGAAACAATTGGTGTTGGCTTTAACCATTCTGATTAGATTGAAGTTCACAAGGAACGAAGCTATCTCAACTTATATATATATATATATATATATATATATATATATATATATATATATATATATATATATATATATATATATATATATATATATATATATATATATATATATATATATATATATATATATATATATATATATAAAATCAAATATTTGAATTTAATATTTGAATAATGTGAAATGAGTGTCTAATAAAAGTAAATTAAATAGCAAATAAAAATAAAATAAGTTTGGTCACAAAAAAAAAAGAAAGAAAAATATATTTTCTGAGAAATTTTAAACATTAAATATTGATTCTCTATTTGCTTCCAATTACAATTTCTCAGAAAATGGAATTAAAACCATTCATTTTGGATTAATAATAATAATAATAATAATAATAATAATAATAATAATAATAATAATAATAATAATAATAATAATAATAATAATAATAATAATTAATATTATTATTATTATTATTTTTTTTATTATTATTATTATTATTATTATTATTATTATTATTATTATTATTATTATTATTATTTTATTATTATTATTATTACTATTATTAATATTATTAAAATTATTATTATTATTTATTATTATTATTATTATTAAAATTATTACTGTGATTATTATTATTATTATTATAATTATTAGTTACAGTTTTAACTACAAACAATGATAAAAGTATTATGAAAGATAATAAAAACGATGATAATAATATCAAAAGCAGTAATAATAAAAAATAAAAACCATAATTTAGAAAAAACTTTAATAATAATAATAATAATAATAATAATAATAATAATAATAATAATAATAATATAATAATATATAATAATAATAATAATAATAATAATAATAATAATAATAATAATAATAATAATAATAATAATAATAATAATAATAATAAAAATAATAATAAATTCTATTAATAATAATAATAATTTTACTGAAATAATTATGAATATTTAATGTACTACATCAATGTGAAAATAGTTTTGAAAATATAAGTTTAAAATTATAAAAGAGTAAATAATCCCATTCAACATTATTATCATCATTAATAAAAATCATTTTAAAAATCAATTATAAATTGCAGCTTATTTTAGAGAAAACTTATAATAATGTTAATAATTATATTATTATTATTAAATAAAATTAAAAAAAAAAAAAAAAAAAAAAAAAAAAAAAAAAAAATATTATTATATTATATATATATATATATATATTATATATATATATATATATATATATATATATATATATATATATATATATATATATATATATATATATATATATATATATATATATGCAATTATTATTTATTTAATTCATTTATTTTTTTTAAAAGAATCGCTTTCATTTTAAATCTTTATTTTAAAATACATCAAAAATATTCTTTATTCAGAATTTTCTTCATTTCTTCCTTCGTAAATTACATCAGGGAAATATAACAACAGCAAAATGAACTATGCTATATATATATATATATATATATATATATATATATATATATATATATATATATATATATATATATATATATATATATATATATATATATATATATATATATATATATATATATATATATATATATATATATATATATATATATATATATATATATATATATATATATATATATATATATATATATATATATATATATATATATATATATATATATATATATATATATATATATATATATATATATATATATATAGGAGAAAGATTCCCGCTGCTCTGTGAATCTTTCCTATCACGACAAAATATTTTACAGGTAGAAAAATGTCGTTGAAGAGGTATAAATCCGCTTGGAGAAGCCACAATGCTCTCAGCATATTAAGTTCGTATGCAAAGACATGTCCGTGGAAATTGGTCTTTCTCATTCATGCTGACTGATATATGAATATATAATCATATGCTACATCTTTAAAACTATCTTGTTTATTTAAATGAACTCCGATCGATTCAAGGATATTTCTTTTTCATTTTTTTGATCTTTAAAAGGGGTTTCCAGGCCAATTATTTGACAACTGGAGACGAGAATTGGTAGTTGGCAATTATTTTGACAACTGGAGGTAGAATGTCAGTTGTCTAAGAATCATTGTAATAAATTTTATTTATTAGTTCATTTAAATACTTTATTTATTTATTTATTTTTAATCTGTTATCGATTTTTGATCTTTATTAAGTATTATTTTCAAAGCTTATTTGGACGTATACCTGACGGAAAACTGGTTTATTTATTTTACTTCCGGGTTTGTTTCTATTATTTTTATGTTAACAAAAAATAAATATAAATTCTCTTCTAAGTTACTTTATATATATATATATATATATATATATATATATATATATATATATATATATATATATATATATATATATATATATATATATATATATATATATATATATATCAAGGATATATAAATTTTTTTTTATTATATTAAACTAATTAGCATAAAATCTTTTTTTGTTACTGACATTAATCTCAACTTCATTGAAGTCTGAAAGGGAAAAAACAAACAACTTTCTGACACGGGCTGAAATACTAACAATTCAGTGCCACCCATCAATGGAACAGCGTTGGGACAAAAAGGATTTTTCTTTGCGCATTTATTTTCCTCTTAAACTCTCAACAGAGAATAAAAAAGGAATGAAAAAATAAAAAAAAAATATAAATAAAAAAATAAAAAAAGTAAAAATGCAGCACTCCATAGAGTGTTGCCAGATAGTTAGGCTACGTTCTGGCGGGTTTCATTTTCGTAGCGCACTCGCTAGAAATAATTCGCACTTAAATTACCCTCGGGATGTATTAAAACCCCTTGTGTTCTTGGTCGTAAAGTTGATAACGTGCTCTTAAGGAGCATTTTCAAATGGAATATTAGTGGTATTGGAAGACATCTAATAATAGTAAAATTTTAGCGAATATTGAGTTCTTTAGATTCTATATGTGGAAGGTGCTCCAATTCTAATAAGTTTTTATAAGATAGTCCCTCGAGAAACGAAGAAAACTGTTTTTTTATTGTTATGCGTTATTGTATAAGGTAATCACGCGTATCTATTACATCAGCTTATTACCAATTATAAGAGACTTATAAGTGTTATTAAAATCACTTTGCGTTACCATTTACACTATTAAACTCCTATATTATGAGTAACATAAGCACACAAATGCATATTAAAACTCTTTGAGAATTCGGGCAAAAAGACGTCCCACCCAAATTAACTGTGCGAAAAAGGAAAAGGGAAAATTAAAGATAAAAGGAAAGATAATAGCATAATATTTTAATGATAACGAAAGAACTCAAATTTCAGGCGATAATGGCAATAGTAGCTTCGATAGCAACAACAAAAACAACAACAACAACAGCAACAACAACAAGCAAAAACGACAACAACAACAACAATAATCAACAAC
>SEYY01019163.1:30000-32500 GCA_009176605.1 Armadillidium nasatum | reverse complement strand
CTTGAATTTAAAAACACACATTAATAAATTTCAATTCCGAATTTCCACTTATGTAATCTCTTGAGCAGATTTTGTTCCTCCTGAAAGTGCAGGAGAGCTTTTCCGCCCCGTGAGGGTCTCCCTTAAAAAAACAAAAGACTAACGCGAAGAGAGAGACACTCTGAGAGAGAGAGAGAGAGAGAGAGAGAGAGAGAGAGAGAGAGAGAGAGAGAGAGAGAGAGAGAGAGAGAGAGAGAGAGAGAGAAGAAGAGAGGGGAACAGAGACAGAGAAATAGAGAGAGTGAAATAAAGGAAAGACGGGGAAAAAGAGAAAAATAAATAGAAAGCAAGAGAGGTTAGAGAAATAGGAAGGAGGGAGAGAGGAAGTGAGAGGAACAGGAGAGAGTGAGAGAAGTGAGAGGAATAGGAGAGAGATAAAGAGAGAGAAGTGAATGGAACAGAAGAGAGATAAAGAGAGATAAATAGAGAAAGAGAGACGAGAGAAAGAGAGAGAGAGAGAAGTGATAGGAAATAAGAGAGAGATAAAGAGAGAGAAATGAATGGAACAGAAGAGAGATAAATAGAGAGAGAGAGAGAGAGAGAGAGAGAGAGAGAGAGAGAGAGAGAGAGAGAGAGAGAGAGAACAACAATATCCCCTAAGAATAAAATTCTGCTTGTAGTGAATGGGAAAAATAAATACAATTTAAAATAATTTTCTATGAGAAATGCATAAATTTATTTACTTTTTTTTTATATGAACTATATATAATTTATTTAATTATTTATTTTTTATTTACTTATTCACTTATTTATTTTTTACTTATTTACTTTTTAATTTTTTAATTATAAATTAAAAAAAAAAAAAAAAAATATTAAAATATAATATATATATATATATATATATAATATATATATATATATATATATATATATATATATATATATATATATTATATATATATATATATATATATATATATATATATATATATATATATATATATATATATATATATATATTATATATATTATATATATATATATATATATATATATATATATATATATATATTTATATATATATATATATATATATATATTATATATATATATATATATATATATATATATATATATATATATATATATATATATATATATATATACTAAAGATCAAAATTAAAGCACCATCTACAATTTATCAGTTGGGAGGTCTCGACGACATTATTGGGTAACGAGAGTGCCTGTGTGTAGAGGTGTGTGCCCATACCTATCCAAATAATGCAGTTTAGCCTCGATGGGCAGGGAGTAGGTGATATCGACGAAATACGGTAAAAGGGCAAACCATACAAATTCGGTGAGTGACGTGGTAGGAGAGGTAACTTCACGGGTATGCCGGGTATCGAGAGTATTCAATCTTTAATATGGAGAGGTTACGACGGAGTTTGACACCACGACGACTGTGTGGCAATCACAACATTGGCAGCTGAAGGGTATGGCCAACCTCAATTGGTCCGAAAGTTCGGGGTCTCCCATACAACCATCGGAAGGGTCCTACAGAGGTACGAGTTGACACATGCTCACACCAGGCGGCCTGGCCAAGGTAGTCCACGTGCAACAACGGCCGTAGAGAACAGATATATACGGTTAATGACAGCTCGCGATCGACATGCAACATCACGTAACTATCGTGTCAAGCTGCAAGATGTCTATCAGACCCTTGTTAGTACGAATACCATACGACGTCGCCTCGCGGAACATGGATATCACTCATGGAGGCCGGCAAGAAGGCTCTCGCTCACCAGGGAGCACCGAAGAGCAAGGATCCCTTTCGCACAATAACACCTGCATTGGCGGCCCCAGGATTTGGTGAGTATCCTATTTACGGACGAGTGCCGATTCAATATGTATAGCTCAGACGAACCTTCCAGGGTTTATGTTGGCGTCATGAGCGCTATTCAGGGTTATGGTTTAGGGTGATATATCTTTCCATGCCTGCGCGAAGTTACACGTCTCTGATGCAGGGTACCTAACTGGGCAACGATACATAGCGAACATACTCAAACGGTACGTCGTACCATTTGGCCCCTACATCGGTGAGGCCTTCGTCCTCATGCAGAATAACATCAGACCGCACGTAGCCAGATGTGGTGATGATTACCACAACAAGATGGAGATTCGAATTGTGGACTGGCCCCCGTACAATCCCAACCTAAACCCGATCGAGCATCTGTGGGACACACTGAAAAGGCTGTTGCGACGGCTATAGCACCAGCCACACAGCCTTAAAGACCTGCGACAAACGGTTGTACGCCTATTGGAGGAACTGCCACAGGAAATAATCCAGGACTTAATCTTCAGCATGCATCAATGGTGTTTAGCTGTCATACGTGCAAAGGGAGGCCACACAAGGTACTGACAGTCAGGACAAGTGGCATACACATACACCTTGCAGGTTTGCACTGCCCCCCTACTTATATGCCACGGTGTCATAGGGTTCCGGGGGTTCCCACGGTGGGGC
>SEYY01019162.1:90000-94648 GCA_009176605.1 Armadillidium nasatum | reverse complement strand
TAGAATCTGGCACAAAAATTTCGGTTCTAAGCTTCCGCCTTTCGGTATCTATACATATTTCTCTGACCTTATGTTCGATTTCTTTTGAAGTCATTCTATAGCGGCTGTTGTAGACGATCGCAGTTCATCCTTTAAAGCAATTAATAGTGGTGTTTCCCAGGGATTTGTTCTATCTCCAACTCTTTTTCCAGTTTTCTTTAATGGCCTTCTCTCCATTTCTTCATAACTTATCCACTTCTGGGGTCATGACTTTATTCTCCATTACTTTTTTTCATTTTGAAATTTGTTCCCCCCAACAACAATTAACTAACTCAATGTTGTCTGTAATGCAGTAACTGATGAAGTCTGGAACTCTCTGTTTTTCTATTTTCCCAATAACCTTTGATTTTCTCATCTTCAACTCTGACTCAATGTTGTCTTTCAATTTGTCTTTCCTGAGTATTTTCTAACACTATTGGATATTGCTTCGCATCTTCCAGAAGAGGAAATGTTTGAAAAATGGTATATATATATATATATATATATATATATATATATATATATATATATATATATATATATATAATATATATATATATATATATATATATATATATATATATATATATATATATATATATATATATATATATATATATATATATATATATATATATATATATATATATATATATATATATATATATATATATATATATATATATATTATATATTATATATATATATATATATATATATATATATATATATATATATATATATATATACTGAAGAACAAAATTAACGCACCACTGGAACAAATTTCAAAAGGAGGAAACTGAAACATACAAAGCGGGTAGTAACATTGTTAATATACAGCACATGGTAATACATAATGAGGATAATGTGGTGCCCCATCGTGGGAACTCTCAGGAAGCTGGAACACCGTAGTATATAAGTAGGGTGCGGTGCAAACCTGGGCTTCAGTACCTTGTTTGGGTTGCACGTTGACAGTAAGAATTGATGCATATAGAGATGATGTCCAGGATGGTTTCCTGTGGCAGTTCCTCCCATAGGTGTACAACCATTTGTAGCAGGTCGTTAAGGCTATGTAGCTGATGCTGTAGCCGTCGCAGCCACCTTTTCAGTGTGCCCCTCAGATACTAGATGAGGTTTAGGTCGGGACTGCACAAGGTCAGTCCAATGTTCGAATTCCTACCGTGTTGAGGTTATCACCAACACATTTGACTACGCGAGGTTTGGCGTTATTCTGCATGAGTACGAAGACTTCACCGATGTAGGGAAATGTTACGTACGGTTCGAGTATTCCGTTATGTATCGTTGCCCGGTTAGGTACCCTGCATTGAAGACGTATAACTCCATACGGGCATGGAAAGTATACCACATCAAACCGTAACGGATCCACCACCGAAGTAGAGTATCTCTTGCATTGTGCTTGCCGCATAGCGCTCATGACGCCTCCGATAAACCCTGGAACGTCCACCGGAGCTGTGCAGATTGAATCGGCACTCGTCTGTAAATAGGATATTCACCCAATCCTGAGGTCGCCAATGCAGATGTTGATGTACGAAAGCCATCTTTGCTCTTAAGTGCTCCCTGGTGAGCGGGGGGCCTCTTGCAGGCCTCCGTGAGTGGTATAATTGTGTCGCGAGGCAACGTTGAATGATTTTTGTGCTAACAAGGGTCTGATGGACAGCTTACAGCTCGGCACGATGGTCACGTGGTGCTACATGTCGATAGCGAGCTACTATTAATCGTTTATATATATGTCCTCTACGGTCTTTGTTGCCCGTGGTCTATCTTAGTCAGGCCTCGTATTGTGAGCAAGTGTCAACTCGTATCTCTGTAGGACCTTTCTGATGGTTATATGGGAGACCCCAAATCGTCGGCTCAGTTAGAGTTGGCCGTGCTCTTCGGCAACCAATGTTGTGATTGCCTCACAATCGTTGCGTGTCAAAAACTACGTCGTAACCTCTGGATATTACTCGCACAACCGTTAAAAATTGTAAACCCTCGATACCCGTGACGTTACCTCTTCTACCGCGTTACTCACCGAATTTGGCTGGTTTGCCCTTTTATTATATTTCGTCGGTATCGCACCTTCGATGCTAAACTGCATTTTTTGGGTAGGTACGTGCACACGCCTCCACATACAGGCACTCCCATTACCCTACAATGTCGTCGGGACCTACCAAATATAAATAGTAGATGGGTTAATTTTGCTCTTTAATTATATTATATATATATATATATATATATATATATATATATATATATATATATATATATTATATATATATATATTATATATATATATATATATATATATATATATATATATATATATATATATATATAATATATATATATATATATATATATATATATATATATATATATATATAATATATATATATATATATATATATTATATACAATCGTTTGGTTATCAGATATTTTCACTGTTGTGACTTAGTAATAAGGTCAACCTTGTTTCCTGTAAGGAGTACTTTTAAGGTCAAATTACTTTTGAAAACTTAAGCCGTGTTCAATTTCCTCAGAAGGGAAGAAGATTTGACAAAAATTAAATCTGAAAAAAAAAAAAAAAAAAAAGGTTAAAGATATTTACTAGCCTTCTTTTGTCAATTAATATACAAGTGTTAAAAAGAAGGATATTAAGAAGTGAATAATATTTCAAACGTTTTTACCTTTTTAGGAACTTTTTATGTTAATTAAGATATGCTTTCGTGTATATATTATAATCTCGCATGGATTACGATTTACCTCTTAAACTCGTTATTACTTTGTTTGTTTTAGGTTTTCATTAATTTTACAAATTTTTGTTAGCACTATCTTTCATTATTATTATTATTATTATTATTATTATTATTATTATTATTATTATTATTATTATTATTATTATTATTATTATTATTATTATTATTATTATTATTATTATTATTATTATTATTATTATTATTTTCATAATTAGCATTTTATTTCAAAAGTATTGATAATTTAAGAGATATTCTTTTAATTAAGGTATGTTTGTACTTAACAATATTTCCATATATATTTTTTATATTAGGCCCTGTATTTTTATAATATTTATTATTTTAATTATTATATTATATTTTAGATTTATTATTATTATTTTATTAATATATTAAATTTTATATTTTTGTATCATAATATATATATATATATATATATATATATATATATATATATATATATATATATATATATATATATATATATATATATATATATATATATATATATATATAATATATATATATATAATATTATTTTATTTTTATTATTAATTTATTATTATATTTTAATTATTATATATATATATATATATATATATATATATATATATATATATATATATATATATATATATATATATATATATATATATATATATTTATATATATTATATTTATATATTTTGTTCGCAATTAAAAATACATCAACTTTTAATTTACTAATATATTAATTACAATAACAACTAAATAACTTAAATGAGTTATTGAAATTACTGAATTAATATAAATTAAATATGAAAAATATTCAAAAAAAGAAATTAAATATTTTTTAATAATTATTATTAAAAATAAAAATTATAAATAAATGCAGCAAAAAAATATATATATAAATAAATTTTTGTTGTATATGAATATATAATAAAAAATTTAAATATTCAAATGTAAATGCTGAAAAATGTAGTAAAATAAATATTTAATAAAATATTCAAAAGTTTAAAAAAATTTTAATATAATAGAAATTTTATTATTTTATTATTATTATTTTAGTTATATTATTATTTATTTATTTATTTACTTTATTATTTTATTTTATTATATTTAAAAAAATGTCAGAAAAAAAAATTTATTTATTATTTTATATTATTTTTATCAATTATTAATTATTATTATTAATTATTATTCTATTATTATTATTATTATTATTATTATTATTATTATTAATTATTATTATTTATTATTATTATTATTATTATTATTTTTAATAATAAATATAGTAACAAGCAAAAAGAAGTATTTTTCTCATCAGGACAAAAAGTATTCGAAAAGAATTTAATGTACATGTCCTTATGTGAAACAACACCGTAGAAGGGAATAAAGTTCGTCTCTTCCCAGAACCCTTTTCAACAGATCATAAATCAGTAATGTGACGTCACAGGAGTATGACGTCATAGAAGTGTTGATCTCGTATTATTTATGAGGCATTTTGTGTTCCTTTTTTAACTTGTAGTTCACGTAAAAGGTAACTAAAGGCTATTGCGAACAGAGAAACATTACCAAACGTTACCTGTTTTTGTTAAAAATAATAAATAAATTAAAAAAAAATAATAATTTAAATAAAAAATTTAATTTGTTTTTTTTAAATTGAAACAAGTTTTTTTTTTTTTTTTTTTTTTTTAATTTTATTTTAAATTAATTCTTGGAAATATTTTAGAGTTAAGATTTTACTGAATATTTTTAGATGGTAAAACTTCAAGTTGTTTTTTAATACGAAAATTTTCTTATCTTTCACATTGAATAAAATAATTTTTCCGAAATTTAATAAATAAAAAATATTCCGAGGAAATGTTTAAAATGTTTAAAACAATTTAAAA
>SEYY01019162.1:77500-80000 GCA_009176605.1 Armadillidium nasatum | reverse complement strand
TATATATATATATATATATATATAATATATATATATATATATATATATATATATATATATATATATATATATATATATATATATATATATATATATATATATATATATATATATATATATAATATATATATATATATGTGTGTGTGTGTGTGTGTGTGTGTGTGTGTGTGTGTGTGTGCAAATGCGTGTGTGTTGGTGTCAGGCAATGCGTTTTAGTTGAGCTTCGAAAACCTGAATATTTTGCAATTATTCTTTGATCTCTTATGAGGAGCTTAAAGAGGGAATTATGCAGAACTCGGAAATATTGTTGAATATTGCAGCGCATTTGTTCCAAACTGGAAACCTATCTAGCTTCCAAAAATTAATTCAATTTTTAAGTATACTCATTTTCTCATCTGTTGATTTCCCTAATAAATGAAATCTGTGAGCAAAGTTAAAGAGTACCGTAAAAAAGAGATTACGTTTAACATATTTGAAAATAGAAGACGCCCCTTTGCCACAAATCACTAAGAAAAGTTAAATAAAAAAGGTCAAGTATTAATAGAAGCTCACAGCTCACGAATTTCATCTTCCTCTGCATTAGAGCAAGGAAAACATGAGCCAGTTTTCTTGAACCAGTCCAACACTAATATTATACCTGGCTATAAATATATATTATATTATATATATATATATATATATATATATTATATATATATATATATATATATATATATATATATATATATATATATATATATATATATATATATATATATATATATATATATATATATATATATATATATATATATATATATATATATATATATATATATATATATATATATATATATATATATATATATATATATATATTTATATATATATATATATATATATATATATATATATATATATATATATATATATATATATATATATATATATATATATATATATATATATATATATATATTATATATATATATATATATATATATATATATATATATATATATATATATATATATATATATATATATATATATATATATATATATATATATATATATATATATATATATATATATATATATATATATATATATATATATATATATATATATAATATATATATATATATATAAATTTATTGATAAAACCAAACAAAATCATGATTTCTTGAGAGATAATGTGGGCAATTTGATAATTGATATAAGTGGTACGTTAATTATGTCGAGAAAAGACATGATACGAAGACTTAAAGAAGAGAAAACGATTGAGGCTGCAATCTCGCCTTCATTGAAAGCAAATTTTGATCTTTATCTTTAACAAATTGTTTTATCAGTTCCGTTTCTTAATCATGATTTATGAATCGATAAAAAGAGAAGAAATAAGAGGGTGAAAAAGATAGAGAATGGAGAAGGAGTATTTGGAATAATAATTACAAAAAATAACTTCTAAATGATAAGCGTTTTTAGAGGCGAAGGAAAAAATAAAGAATTATAAAGATTATAAGACAGTAGGGGCGGAGTAAGAATACCGTCTTCAATGATATGGCACCAAAAAGATGGAAGGTACAAAAAGAAGAAATAAGGAAAAAGTAGATAATGGAAAAGAAGAAGTTTAGAAAAAGAAGAAGAAAAAAAGAAGTCTAGAAGAAGAAGAAGAAGAAGAAGAAGAAGAAAGAAGAAGAAGAAGAAGAAGAACAACAACAACAACAACAATAACAACAACAACAACAACAAAACAAGAGGAGAAGAAAAGAAGAAGAAAAGAAGAACAAGAAGAACAAGAACAAGAAAAGAGAAGAACAAGAAAAAGAAGGACAAGAAGAAGAACAAGAAGAACAAGAATAAGAAAGAATAAGACAAACAAAAACAAAAACAAAACGTACATTGACAAGGAGAACAAGACAAACAAAAAAACAAGAACAGGATGAACAAGAAGAAGTAAAAGAAAACAAACCAAAAACAAGAATAAAACGAGCAAGGACAAGAAGAACAAGACAAATAAAAACAAGAACAAAGAGAACATTACGCATAAGAACAAGATGAACAAAAACCAATAACAGAACAAGACTAACAAACACAAAAAGATAAAAGGATAACGAAGAAGTTTGAAATAGAATTTTCATTTGTAATCTTACAAGATTGACTAAGCTCACATTTTGATTGATAAACCATCCAATCTTTATCCTTTAATAACTCAAAAAAAATATACTTATTTAAATTCATCTTTATCATGGAAACGTGGTTGAGAATTTTTTATCTTTTTATAAAGAGTAACGTGGCTTTTCTTCCAAGAGATTCAATGAGGAGATAATAATAAGGGTAATGAAACATCACTGTTATTAAAGCTTTGGACAAAACCAACAATTCCGAACGCTAATTTTTTATTCCTGAGATCGCACTTTAGATAGAAGAGAAAAATGGCACGATAATACCTACGAAATTATTTTCGCTCTTATTTTCTAACATACGAATTAAATCCAATTACAAAAAAGAAAATTGTGCAA
>SEYY01019162.1:35000-45000 GCA_009176605.1 Armadillidium nasatum | reverse complement strand
GAACAGAAATTTGGAAAAGAATCCTACGACCACAGGGATCCAAAGGACGGGCCATAACGAAAGGAACCAAACCGCTGATAGAAAGGATGGGGGAGTACAAACCACAAAGAGAAAGACAGCGAAAGACACCCTCTTTATGGACATCGATTTTTTGTTTCTGGAAACCATTCGCCCTTCTATTGCTGGAATCGTCGTGTAAGGGAAGATCACAAAGCGGATTACGGAGGCAAAATGGAACTTTTAAGGGGATCAATTGGATAATAACATATAGGCTTAAACGAAGTGATTCACAGAGATAACTTGAATAGTTGCCGATATTATATTTAGAGAATGGCAACATTATAAAACGAACGCACTGTTTACCACCTCAATTACTATAAGACCCCCCTCATAAAATCCTTTTCAAAGAGATACCCTATGCCCTACTCTGTACGAACAATACATGCACAAACACAAACACACGCACAGACAAAAACACACACACATACAAGCCGTGCACACACACGCATACACACACACATACACGCACACACACGCATGCACACACACACACACACTTTATTATATATATATATATATATATATATATATATATTATATATATATATATATATATATATATATATATATATATATATATATATATATATATATATATATATATATATATATATATATATATATATATATATATATATATATATATATATATATATATATATATATATATATATATATATATATATATATATATACCGTTAAAATAATTAAAAATATTAATAAAATGCATTGAGCAAAAACTTAAAGGTCTCTCTCTCTTTCTACTCATTCAAAAATAAATAGATAAAGAATCAAAATTATTTTTAATAAAAAGTTTTTTATTTTCTTTTGTTATATTTTTTTTTTTTTTTTTTTTTTTTTAAGCAATTTAAAATAAAAAATAAAAACAAAAATTACCAAAAAAAAAAATGAAAAAAAAAAAACGAAAAATTTCAAAGTAATAAATTTGATTATTTTTTTATTTTAATTTATTTTATTTTATTTTATTTTTAATTTTTGTATTTTTTGTTCCCTTTTTTCTCTTTTTCTTTTAATTTAGTCATTAAAAAGTAATTGAAATTATAATATTTATATAATAATAATAATAATAATAATAATAATAATAATAATAATAATAATAATAATAATAATAATAATATTAATATAATAATAATAATAATAATAATAATAATAATAATAATAATAATAATAATAAATAATAATAATAATAATAGCAATAATATTAACCCGCTCTTTAAATGTTTTATAAATTTACGTGTATATACAGTTCAATTGTTCAAGTTATATATATATATATATATATATATATATATATATATATATATATATATATATATATATATATATATATATATATATATATATATATATATATATATATATATATATATATATATATATATATATATATATATATATATATATATATATATATATATATATATATATATATATATATATATATATATATATATATATATATATATATATATATATATATATATATATATATATATATATATATATATATATATATATATATATATATATATATATATATATATATATATATATATATATATATATATAAATGAGATATCCTGTTGTAACAATATCTGGCAGTGAGATTTAAAGAACATCCGGGATGTCTTTGGTTCGATTTCTATTATTCGGAAACATAGTTATTACAATGGAAATAATTCTTTCACTTAGTTGAGTTTGTGAAAAAAAAAAATCATTTTCTTTACCAGTAAAATTTGGATTTGTTATTTGTCTTTTTTCTTTTATTTGTTATTGAGCAAATAAAATAGTAGTATTTTCTTTACCAGTAAAATATGGATTTGTTATTTGTTTTTTGTTTTTTTATTTGTTATTTGTGTATCACAAATGGGTGAGTAATTTGATCAACTTAGAAAAGGAAGGCCAGGTTAAAAATAGATGCTAAGATCGACTCCTATCATTTTGAGGCTAAAATTCATCATTTAATATATCGAAGCAAAACTTATGAAGTGACTTCAAATAAGTAGTGCTTAGATCCTAAACAAAAGACATTAAATAAATATATAGTAAACTGGCGGACGAGCGCGTGCACACACACACTCATATATATATATATATATATATATATATATATATATATATATATATATATATATATATATATATATATATATATATATATATATATATATATATATATATATATATATATATATATATATATATATATATATATATATATATATATCCGTTTGTGCGTGTAGGTGTGGCGAGTGTGTGCGTTTTCAAGTGATTGTGTACCTTTGACGGCTTTTACCTAAGAATCTATATTTATTTATGTATGCATATGTATAGGTAAATACGCATATATGTATGAATTCACTACATGTGCTTAATGGAGTCTCAGAAGATAAAAATCTAAAAGTCTGTAGGTGGTTAGAGAAAATGGGAAGAATTCTAAATGGTGCGAGAATCTTTGACACAAATAATATTTCTCCTTCACACCTTTTAAAATAAATTTAACTTAAAAAAAAAAAAAAAAAAAAAAAAAAAAAAAAAAAAAAAACCTGGCTTTCATTTGCGGGTCTCCGAGAATCGGGGAAAAATAAGGAAGACATTTTTTGAAATGCAGCTGCAAGAGATTAACAAAATCTTATGTGTTTAAACAACTTAATTGAATATTCAACTGTGTTTTCGATTAGATTTCTTTTTACTATTTAATTAAGTTTTTTTTTTTAATTATTGAGGAATGTGTTTCCTATTCTTTGTTATTTTCTTTATTTTTATTTATACAAGAGATAAAAAGTAAAGAAAAAAAACTGATTATTTATTTGTCTGCAATGTCTAATTAGCAGTGTTATATATATATATATATATATATATATATATACTTATATATATATATATATATATATATATATATATATATATATATATATATATATATATATATATATATATATATATATATATATATATATATATATATATATATATATATATATATATATATATATATATATATATATATATATATATATAAAAGAAAAATCGATGTAGATAGCACTGAAGATATTTATTTTGGTTTATTTTCTTCCATCTATTATAGAAAAAGACTTTGAATTCTGGTTGAACAATTATAAACAAACACCGTCCGACCATTTTTCATTTATCGGCTCGTCTTATAACAACAAAAGAGACCAACCAATGTTCACCGATCAGAAAAGGGTTGGGTTACCTTTACTACTATAGTCCTTTTAAACTAAAATACATGTCGAGAGTAGCACCTGCAATGATGATGTTATCTAAAAGGAAGCCTTCACTGATAAGGAACGTCTACAGACTGTTATTTCGCTCAAAATCATTATCTCTTATCTCTTTCTACTGAGACCTATACTTTCCTATAGAGAGAAAAAAAAAGAGATCTCCATATTAGATAAAGTGAAGCAGGAGACCAAAGGGCGAGATTTTTGGGTGATAGTTTTATGGGAAGATCCTTTGCTCTAATCTGTTCATCCAATCTTTAGCGACATTTTAGCTACATAAAAGTAATAAATACAAGGTGTTTCATACGTAAAAACTATTCTTATTATTATCAAATGACAGATTTTTGGACCTCAAATCGTGCTACTCCGTATTAAAACTGTTTAAAAGCAAAAGCAGCTGATATATATATATATATATATATATATATATATATATATATATATATATATATATATATATATATATATATATATATATATATATATATATATATATATATATATATATATATATATATATATATATATATATATATATATATATATATATATATATATATATATATATATATATATATATATATATATATATATATATATATATATATATATATATATATATATATATATATATATATATATATATATATATATATATATATATATATATATATATATATATATATATATATATATATATATATATATATATATATATATATATATATATATATATATATATAGTATTGTTTAAGTTCATACTTTTGAAAAAAACATGTCTCTTTCGATATCCACAAGAAATATTAAACACTAACTATATCCAGATCAAGGTCCAACATGACCCAATGCAAGAAATTTACACCTTCCATCTTCCACTTATCCAAACGAAGTTGGAAAAATAGAAGATGGAAGAAGTATTTAAATCCTTAATGGTTGTGTTTATGAAAGGTGTAACTCGACTTGACCTCAAAGAGTTCAGACCAAGAAGTTCAGAGAAACAATGTTTACTGAATTGCGATAACAACTTATTAACACAAACATTATTTAAAGGTAGAGGAACGATTTATTACTTTAATGGAATTGAACTAGATATTGATATGTAAAATATGTTGAACAAAACAAAATTTAAGAGCAATGTTTTCAAAAAAGATGTTTGCCATAGTTAAGCGAAAGATTGTGCCGAGTATAGAAAAGAAGGAATTGACAGCTTGAGGCTTTGAAAATTATAAAGATTTTTTAGCCCCGATAAAGTTTAGGTGATATAAGAGGACAGAGAAGGAAAGATAGATAGATAGATAGATAGATAGATAGATAGATAGATAGATAGATAGATAGATAGATAGATAGATAGATAGATAGATAGATAGATAGATAGATAGATAGATAGATAGATAGATAGATAAATAGATAAATAGATAGATAGATAGATAGATAGATAGATAGATAGATAGATAGATAGATAGATAGATAGATAGATAGATAGATAGGGAGATAGATAAAAAAAAAAGTTTGATGAGATTTGATGCTATGGAAAGAGCCAATAATACAGATGGGTAAGAGAAGAGTTGATTTCATATATATCTTATTAGGAAAGAGATAGAATGAAAAATAAGTAAAAAGAATTTTGGGGTTTCAAGAAAGAGTGTAAACCCTAAAATCGTTGTTCTTGTGAAAGATTGCATGTAACGAATCAGAGTTATCATGGACCAGCGATTTTAAGTACAAAAATAGGTATCCATGTCAGAGAAAATCTTCTCAGTTAGATGTAGTCCAATGGACTTCAAGAAAATTCAAAGAAGCACTACAGTAGTTTCAAAAATTCACAAATTCATAAATATTTATGTCACTATAACAAATGTGACATTTTTGGCACTTGTCCCAAAAATTGGTTAGGATAATTTTTGCAATGTAGAAAGCTTCGATTCCTTCTATGTATTGTAACAGACTGGTAACTCGATGGTTTGTTCTCCAGATCAACCACTAACGCTGCAGAAAGACATTGGTGGTGGTGGTGGTGGTGGTGGTGGTGGTGATAATATTGTGAAATGTGAGTTTTCTGAAAAAAATGAAAGGATGAGTGAATTTGTTCTTTCGGAATTTAGGAGTCAGTAGATTCAAGTGTTTTTTATCATTTGAATATATAAATATAGTGATTATATAGTGATTATATTGTGATTATATAAATAGTGATTATTACTTCTCTCTTGTAGTTTGATAGTAATATAAATGAATTTAGTCTTAGACTTTCAAGAGAGCACTGTAAATCCTCGAAATAAATATAAAAAAATGGAAGATTCAAATGTGTGAAATGTGTGAATGAAGAGAATCACTGAGAACAAACAAAGCTTTCATATTCGTATAAAATTTTTTTTTACATAGAAATTGAAATTATTGATGGTTCAAAATATGGGGAGAAATTTATATGGTAAAAGAGAGAATTTTCAATGGAGTTCTTGCCAAAAAAAAAATACAAAAAGGCTCTTAAATTTTTTAAAACTTAAAGGAAAAGCACAAATTGGAAAACAAAGAAAGATGACAATTTTCAGACTAACCCAACATCCACAACAAGTTCGCAATAGAAGAGAAAAATGAAATTCTATTTGTGGAGTTTTTAAGGACATTGTAAGTGACACCAAAACATGATGATTGTATGAGACTGTTTGTTTTTGGAAATTAATAAATATATAAAAATTTTAAATTCTTCTGTAACATATTGGCAAGCTGTTTCTCCCGCAGTTTAAGTCGAAAAAGGTTCTTCAGATATCAAGTCTAGCGGATGTCCTTGTCTACCTGGAGGGACAACATATATATATATATATATATATATATATATATATATATATATATATATATATATATATATATATATATATATATATATATATATATATATATGTATGTATGTGTGTGTGTGTGTGTGTGTGTGTGTGTGTTTGTGTGTGATGATGAATATGCATAAATATGGATATTGTGCATTCATAATACTGAACATTACAGTCAAATGGGTTGTGACAGGCCTAGCAAGGCGACAACCGTAATCTAACTACTCAAGAAACTCAAGTTTTACTTCGGAACCCTATCCAACCCACGATCAATGACCAGGGTGGAAGGGTTTCGTCCAAGACTACTGACAAGTGCGTGCACTTAACAGGAGTATGGATATATATATATATATATATATATATATATATATATATATATATATATATATATATATATATATATATATATATATATATATATATATATATATATATATATATATATATATATATATATATATATATATTATATATATATATATATATATATATATATATATATATATATATATATATATATATATATATATATATATATATATATATATATATATATATATATATATATATATATATATATATATATATATATATATATATATATATATATATTTTATATCTCCTCCGGTGGGCAAAGGCCAGAGGCCTACCAAAATCCACCGGAGTTGGGAAGGATCTATAATCATGGTCGATGGAGGCCGACGTGTCCAGATACACGGAGTTTGAAAGTATGCAAGTCAAAGGAAGTTGGGAAAACAGATGAAGGGAGTGTGTTCCAGACTTTACCAGTAGAGTATATGTAAGATTGAGCTTAGCGGTTAAGTCTGGGGTCGGAGAGTTGGACAGAGAAAGGATGAGACTGTGTAGAAAGGCGTGTCGCACGAGCTCTCCTCAATGGAGGAGGTGTGCGACGAGAGAGTTCAGAAGAGCAGTGTCCGTTGTAATAGCGATAGTAAAGAGAGAGTGACGCAACAATTCGACGGGCAGAAAGAGATTGAAGAGAGTTAGTAAGAGCTGGAGAGTTGATGAGACGAAATGCCCTAGACTCCACCTTCTCTAGGAGAGCCGTGTGGGTGGAACCACCCCAGATGTGCGAAGCGTACTCCATACAGGGGCGAACAACACCCCTATACAGAGCAAGCAACTGGAGTGGCGTGAAGTAATTCTGAAGGCGCCTCAGAACACCCAACCTCTTAGAAGCTTGTTTAGAAAGAGAAGTAATGTGATCTTTCCAAGAAAGATCACGAGAAAAAGAAACACCAAGAATATTAAGAACAGATGAAGGCTTGAGTTGTGTGTTTTCGAAGAAGATATCATAGTTGTGTGGAAGATTGTGTCAAGTGGAGAGATGAAGAAATTGAGTTTTTGAGGCATTGAAAACAACCATGTTTTCTCTGCCCCAATTTGAAATAAGTAAAAGATCAGAGGTTAGTTGCTCCAAGGCTACCCTTCTCGAGTCTATCAACTGCTGTTGGGTGGGACGTTTTTCAAACTGGAAGGAATAATGAAGGTTGGAATCATCAGCATAGGAGTGGATAGGAGATGAGGTAATAGAGAGAAGATCATTAATGAAAAGTAGAAAAAGTGTTGGGGATAGGACAGAACCTTGAGGAACACCACTATTAATAGATTTAAAGGTAAGAACGACCGGAAAGGAAATTAGAGAGAAGATCACAGAGAGAAGGATAGATACCAAAAGAGGGAAGTTGAGAAATCAAAGCTTTGTGCCAGACAGACTCTATCGAAGGCTTTCGATATGTCCAGCGCGACAGCAAAAGATTTACCGAAATGCCGAAGAGCGGAGGACCAGGAGTCAGAGAGAAGGGAAAGAAGATCACCCGTAGAGCGTTTCTTACGAAAGCCATACTGGCGATCTGAGATAAGATTAGAAGAATTGAGATGTTTCCAAATCTTCCTGTTAAGGATAGGTTCGAAAACTTTAGAGAGAACGGAGGTCAAAGAAATAGGATGATAGTTGGAGGGTTGAGAGGGGTCCCCCTTCTTCGGCACAGGTTGAATGAGCGCACGTTTACAGCAAGAAGGGAAGGTTGAAGTAGAGAGACAAAGACGAAAAAGTTTACCGAGGAAGGGTGCAAGTTCGGAAGCACAAGTTTTGAGAACCACAGGAGGAATACCATCGGGACCGTACGCCTTCTTAGTATTAATCTCAGAGAGAGCAGAAATGACATCTTTAGAAGAAATTCTAATTTTAGGCATAATCGAGTTAGAGGGGGTTGAAGGAGGAGGAATAGCTCCGGAATCGTTTAAGGTTGAATTAGAGGCAAAAGTTTGAGCGAAGAGTTCAGCTTTAGAAGAAGGTAAAACAGCAGTTGTGCCGTCGGAAGATATTAAAGGAGGGAAAGAGGAAGAAGCAAAGTTAGAGTTGACATTTTTTGCAAAATGCCAGAAAGAACGTGAAGAAGAGGAACCAGAAAGATTTTTGCATTTTCTACGGAGAAAGGAGTTTTTAGTGTTACGAAGGATAGATTTTGCATGATTCCGGGATGAAATATAAGTAGGGTGAGCTTCTGGAGTTTGAAGACGATGGTAATTCCTGAAGGCAGCATCACTGCGGTGGATAGTGCAAGAACAAGCAGAGTTAAACCAAGGTTTGTTAGGTTTAGTAGAAGGGAAAGAATATGGAATGCACGCCTCCATGCCAGAGAGAATCACCTCGGTAATGCGTTCTGCACACTCCGAGGGACCCCTCCCACGGAAGCAATAATTATTCCACGGGTAATCGAAAAAGTACGACCGCAAGTCCGACCAGCTTGCGGCACCGAAATGCCACAAACGTCTCCTTTCAGTAGAAGGGGGTCTTTCCTGCGGAAGACTTGAAGAGATAAAAGAAGATACAGAGATAAGAAGGTGATCGGAGGAACCCAGAGGAGGAAAGAGCTTAGCAGTATAAGGAGAAGGATTAGAAGTTAGGAAAAGGTCAAGAATCTTGGGTTCATCTCCAAGACGATCAGGGATACGGGTAGGGAGTTGCACCAACTGCTCAAGGTCGTTTTGGATAGCGAAATGGAAGGCACGTTCACCAGCTGTATCATGAGAACTAGATGAAAGCCATTGGCGGTGGTGAACATTGAAATCACCTAATATGATGATTTCAGAGAAAGGAGAAGAAGAGGGAATGTGCCCTATTTTGGAGTTTAAATAGTCGAAGAATTTAGGATAGTCAGTGGAATTAGGAGATAAATAAACAGAACAAATGAATTTAGTCGTAGAATGGCAAGAGAGCCTAAGCCATAAGGTGGAAAATTCGGAAGACTCCAAATTAGAGACACGAGAACAAACGACATCGTTGCGCACGTATGCACAACAACCGCCTTTGGCTGAAAATTGAGGATAGAGACAGTGGGAGGAAACAGAAAAGGGTTTGCTATCAGAACGCTCAGACATCTGAGTTTTTTTCAAGAAAAAGAGGTGAGGTCTAGAAGAAGAGAGGTGATGTTCAACAAAGTGGAAATTAGAGTGCAGACCGCGAATGTTGCAGAAATTAATCAAAAAAATAGACCGTGCATCAGGACAAGCCGGCAGCTGTGTCCTGGTGGCACCAACCCCATCACCGGAGGCCACCAACTCCCAAGTGGTGATGGGGGAAGGGGTGGATGAGGGGCTATATTTGGAAGCCGCCCCCCGTGGCTTCTCCGAGGCTACTTTTTTCGAGGCCATCATTTAGATTTTTTTAAATTTTCTTTTAAAGGGTGTCTGTATTAATGTTCTGTGTGTGCGAAGGAGAGTTTACTCCAATTTAGTAGAAGGT
Source organism: Armadillidium nasatum (assembly GCA_009176605.1). NCBI lineage: Eukaryota > Metazoa > Arthropoda > Malacostraca > Isopoda > Armadillidiidae > Armadillidium > Armadillidium nasatum. The sequence goes on along the minus strand of SEYY01019162.1, from coordinate 35,083 downwards.
GAGCTATATATATATATATATATATATATATATATATATATATATATATATATATATATATATATATATATATATATATATAT
>SEYY01019162.1:27500-30000 GCA_009176605.1 Armadillidium nasatum | reverse complement strand
TATATATATATATATATATATATATATATATATATATATATATATATATATATATATATATATATATATATATATATATATATATATATATATATATATATATATATATATATATATATATATACCTGTCGCTTTCGGGGGTGCCAGATTTAGCTACTTTTCGAAAAAATCTATTAAATATATATACATATATATATATATATATATATATATATATATATATATATATATATATATATATATATATATATATATATATATATATATATATATATAAGGTTATCATTTCTCAAACTGTACTCTTCAGCTTTGTTTTTCAAACTTCATCTCAAAACAGCGCGATATTCATTTTGATTTCTTCTCTACAGAACTGTTTCTCTTTTTACCTTCTTTTGTGATTAGTTTTATCTTCATTCATAAAGAGTTCAGGACATCCCATGTTGGATTAATTAGATAAACTGATTCTATTTTAAAATATATATATTATTCAGAAATGGAGAACTGGTTCACATTTAAGATATTTGAGATAATCTGTCAATCATTTTATCTGACGCTATCCTGATGCAGTCTTTTAAAACATTACTTTATTTTAGCAAGGAATAAGGATTTGTAAATGCCTGAACGTTATTTTTGTGAAATAAGCCTCAATAATTTTGAAGATTTTAATAATATAGTAAAAATATCGTCATTATGAAGTATATTTAAATTTTTCATTAAGAGCTTTAAATAGTTTTCTACTTTTTCGTTTTTGACACAGTTAAATGTTTCATTTTTTCTGCTTGCAACAATGAGCTGAAAATTTACTTTTGTATAAGTAATTAAAGAAAATATATATATTCACCTCTATATAAAGTGTTAGCTTTAATTAGATATTTATATATCTATCATCAATTATCCTTGATAGTCTTTTTGATTTTTTTTTTTTTTTTTTTTTTTTTGCACCAAACAATCATTGTTTTATTCAAGGATGGGTTGATTTCTTGGAAGTTTCTTCCTAGAAATCATAATAAAGCATCTTCAAGCAAGCAAGTCATTCAATCACCCTAGCAATATATTTTCTGTCTGTCAATCTACTTTCAGGTATTATGTTTACCTATATAAGAAAAAGAAATTTAACTTAAAAATATATTTTTAATAGAGATAAATTTTGGTCACCTGCCCAACCAATTATTTTTGGTTAGGTACTTTTTTATACAATTCTAGAACAAGTCCGGACCGTGTTCGGACCGTGTCCGAAATGGGCCCTGGTCCGGGTTGTATCGGTTCAGAGAAGGTTTCGAATGGTCAGATATTATTTTTCAAAACCTGAAATCAATCAAATAAACTTTTTGAGATTTGAAATTTTAATGAATTTATTGCCGCAAAACTTCTTTACAGATTAGGGGTATATATTTACCTCTATAAACCCCCACTCCCCCTATCTCTCTCGATACATAGACACACACACACACACACTCATATATATATATATATATATATATATATATATATATATATATATATATATATATATATATATATATATATATATATATATATATATATATATATATATATATATATATATATATATATAACAAAGTATTTCTTCATGCGAAAATGGAATATTGCAAACAAAAGACTATCATCAGTTACTTTGAGCCCAATATATCTTCCCAACAAATATTTATGATACTACTCAAGCTTTCTTAACGGTCACGATCGAGACAAAATATATAATGAAAATCTTCCACTGTAATTATACAATTTAACATGACTTATTAATTTCCTCAAGCCTGTAATTATTTCTTCAAACTCTTATATGGAAACGTTCACCCGTTCTGCCTTAAAGGCGATGAATTTGAATTTAAATTAAGTATTAAATTATTTTTTTGACGAGCTTCGTAAACGAAAGGCAAACAAAAGCACATGCGAAGGGTTACAAGTTTTTGTACGTGTTCGTACGTGTACACACACATACAGGGTATATATATATATATATATATATATATATATATATATATATATATATATATATATATATATATATATATATATATATATATATATATATATATATATATATATATATATATATATATATATATATATATATATATATATATATATATATATATATATATATATATATATATATATATATATATATATATATATATATATATATATATATATATATATATATATCGGGTATATATTTGACCCTTTCTTTTCCGTGTTTCCCCTAATGTATTAATTAGAAATTAGTTAATAGTTTTTTTTGGGAGTGTAGGTTTATTTATATAAAATTGTTCCTCAATATATTTTGTACAAAAAATTTTTTAAAAATGTTACATTTGGCATTTTTTAGTATTTTTCTGTTAAAATCACATCTAAATGTAACCTAACCTAACTAACCTAATCCTAACATTTCTTTATATATAGAGTAATAGGCTATTCTATCTTATTTTATTTAAACCGAACCTAGCCAATCTTTACCTAACTAGCTTAATCTAGCCTA
>SEYY01019162.1:22500-25000 GCA_009176605.1 Armadillidium nasatum | reverse complement strand
ACCAAAAACTCGTCGGTTTATGAAAATAAAATCATCACTTGTAGAAATTATTGTGAACTTTTTAAAAATATTTCAAAATTTCCAGTAGAAAATTTCGTCCATTGAAGAAAATTGGTAAAAAACTATTCTCGGGATAGAAATGACTCTAACTGCTGAAATTTCTTCATTGGAAGATATTTTGATTCTCTGTGTACTAAACCTAACAAAAACCTTGGCTTAACCTTTCTTGTTCTCGTGCTATTCGCTGAAAGAACGTTAACTTCAGGGATTACCGTCATCTTCAAACTTCAGAAACTAACGAAACTTATTTTTTATCCCGGAATCGTGCAAAATCTATTATCCGTAACACCAAAAGCTCTTTTCTCCTTAGAAGTGCAATAAACTTTTTGGTTTCTCATATTACGCCCTTTCTGGCAATTTGCAAAAAAAAACTTCTTCTTCCTCTAGCATCTTCTGACGGTACAACTGCTGTTTTTCCTGCTTCTAAAGCTTAACTCCGCTCAAACTTTTGCCTCTTATTCAACCTTAGACGATTCCGGTATCATTCCTCCTCCTTCAACTCTCTCCAACTCATTTATGCCTAAAATTATAATTTCTTCTAAAGATGTCATTTCTGCTTTCACTGAGCTTAATTCTGAGAAGGTATAGTTCTCAAAACTTGTATTTCAACACTCCAATTACCGTCCCAATTCTTCAACCTCCGTTCTTTCTAAAGTTTTCGAATCTATCCTTAACTGGAAGATTTGGATAATCTCAATTATTCTAATCTTATCTCTAATCGCAGAATGACTTTCGTGAGAAATGCTGTGATGGTGATCTTCTTTTCTTTCTCTGACTCTTGGACCTCTTTGCTACCGCGCAACACATTTTGGAAACTTTCGATAGAGTCTGGAACAAAGCTTTGATTTCTAAACATCCCTATTTCGAAATCAATCCTTCTATTCTTCTCTCTGAAGACGGTCAACGCTCATCCTTTTAATTTATTAATAATGGTGTTCCTCAAGGTTCTGTCCCACCACAAACACTTTTTATACTTTCATTAATGACCTTGTCTCTGTTATTTTATAACCTATCCACTCCTATGCCGATGACTCCACCCTTCATTACTCCTTTCAGTTTGAAAGACGAAACACGGAAGAAAAGTAAATTGAAGCCAGAAAGGTGGCCTTGGAGCAACTTACCTCTTATCTTTCTAGTATTTCAAATTGGGACAGAGAAAACCTGGACGTTTTAAATGCCCCAAAAACTCTAATACCTCCATCTCTCTACTCGACACAGCCTCCCACACAACTATGGTATCTTTTTCGAAAACACACAACTCAAACCTTAATCTTTCCTTAATATTTTCGGTGTGTCTTTTTCTCATGATTTTTGTTGGAAAGATCACATTACTTCTCTTTCTAAACAAGCATCTAACAGGTTGGGTGTTCTGTGGCGTCTTCGTAATTTCTTCAGGCCACCCCAGTTGCTTTCTCTGTATAGGGGTGTTGTTCGCTGCTGTATCGAGTATGCATCACACATCTGAGATGGTTCCACTTATACAGCTTTCCTTGAAAAGGTAGAATCTAGGGCTTTTCGTCAGTTCAACTCTCTCGCTCTCACTAACTTTCTCCATTCTCTTTCTGCCAGTCGAATTGTTGTATCACTCTCTCTATACTATCGCTATTAAAACGAACACTTCTCTTCTGAGCTCCCTTTGCATTCCTCCTTCGTTTAGAAGAGCTCGCACGACACGCATCTCTTCTCCTTTTTATCTTATCTCTATCCAACTCTTTGACCCCAGACTTAACCGCTATGCTCAGTCTTAAATATACTCCTATGGTAAAGTCTGGAAAGCACTCAATTTATCGGTTTCGCAAAACTACCTTTGATTTTCACACTTTCAAAAGCCGTTTATGTAGACATGTCGGCCTTTAACGACTAGGATGATATTTTCCCAACTGCAATGGAAATTGATAGACCTCCGGCTCAGAGAGAGAATCAATATTATACTTCTGTCAAATTTCGTGAGTGAAAAGAAATGCCAAATTTTTTAAAGATTTGAGTTGTGTTTTTGAATATGATTTGGAAGCTAAATGAAAGATTACGCAGTGTAGACATATGATAGAATTGAATTTTTGAGGCATTGAAAACAATATTTTTTCTACCCCAATTAAAATTACGAAAAAGGTTAGGGGTAATGAATCATTAAGTTACACAGAATGCCTTTCGAAATGAATATGTATCAAAGATTGAAATAATTGAAACAGAGAGAGTTGAGAGTAAGATATAAAAGAAAAAACAAATCTTGAAGAACAAAAATACTGATAAATTTAATCAAAATGGCATTTTATAGTGGGATAGAAATGTAATCCGAGAGAAAGAAACAGAAACATAGAAGTTGAGAAATGAATTCTTTGATCCGGACTCTTTCGAATACTTTCGATATACTCAATGTCAGGAAAAAAGTTTTAGAGAAATGTCGAACATTGAATTACCAAAAGATGATGTATAGAAAAGA
>SEYY01019162.1:15000-20000 GCA_009176605.1 Armadillidium nasatum | reverse complement strand
ATACTCCATACAAGGACGGACAACACCCCTGTAGAGAGCAAGCAACTGGGGTGGCGTGAAGTAATTCTGGAGGCTCCTCAGAACACCCAACCTCTTAGAAGCTTGTTTAGAAAGAGAAGTAATGTGATCTTTCCAAGAAAGATCACGAGAAAAGGATACGCCAAGAATATTAAGAACAGATGAAGGTTTGAGTTGTGTGTTTTCGAAGAAGATATCATAATTGTGTGGAAGATTGTGTCGAGTGGAGAGATGGAGGAACTGAGTTTTTGAGGCATTGAAATTAACCATGTTTTCTCTGCCTCAATTAGAAATACGTGAAAGATCAGAGGTTACTTGCCCCAAGACTACCCTTCTCGAGTTTATCAACTGCTGTTGGGTGGGGCTTTTTTCAAACTGGAAGGAGTAAAGAAGGTTGGAGTCATCAGCATAGGATTGGATAGGAGATGAGGTAATAGAAAGAAGGTCATTAATAAAAAGCAGAAAAAGTGTTGGAGATAGGACAGAACCCTGAGAAACACCACTATAAATAGATTTAAAGGAATAACGGTAGCCGTCTACAACAGCTGCTATAGAACGACCGGAAAGGAAATCAGAGAGGTCACAGAGAGAAGGATAGATACCGAAAGAGGGAAGTTTAGAAATCAAAGCTTTGTGCCAGACTCTATCGAAGGCTTTCGATATTTCCAGCTCCAGAGCAAAGGATTCACCGAAATGCCGAAGAGCGGAGGACCAAGAGTCAGAGAGAAGGGAGAGTAGATCACCAGTAGAGCGTTTCTTACAGAAGCCATACTGGCGATCAGAGATAAGATTAGAAGAATTGAGATGTTTCCAAATCTTCCTATTAAGGATAGATTCTAAAACTTTAGAAAGAACGGAGGTCAAAGAAATTGGACGGTAGTTAGAGGGTTGAGAGGGGTCCCCCTTCTTCGGCACAGGCTGAATGAGCGCACGTTTCCAGAAAGAAGGGAAGGTTGAAGTAGAGAGACAATATATATATATATATATATATATATATATATATATATATATATATATATATATATATATATATATATATATATATATATATATATATATATATATATATATATATATATATTATATATATATATATATATATATATATATATATATTTATTTTTGTTTTGTTTTTTGTTTTGTTTTTTTTCTCGCACACAGCTGCCTGACTACAGACTGTATCATAGTCAAATGCATTTTACATTTTTGCAAATGGTTCAAATCACATATGCTTTTCCTCTGAACCAATTTCTTAGTTCAGTTTTCATATCTTATTCAATTCAATATTTTCTTTAAGTACAATGCAGAAATTGCTCTAACGAATAGTTGGAACAAGTGACAAATATGTCCCAACAAATTTTTTCAGATTTTCTTATTAGAAAATAAATCGATGAAGGGACTTTCTTATGTTTAACATGTCTTTTTTGTATCGAAAATTTTACTGTGACATTTTTGCCACATATCCCAACGATTCGTTAGGACTATTTTTGCAGTGTAAGAATGATGTCCCTATTTTTAATACTCTTGTTTTATTTCTTTGCCTGACCTTCCTCCTAAATTGCAAAATTTTTAGCTTAATATTTTTATTACTCATTCAAATTTTATCAAATTTATAGCAATGTTTTATATAATGAATCTTGTAAATATTTCATTGTCTAAGATCATGATTCACTAATAAATATATTTATATTATTGATTCATATAATATTTTCCCACCTGTTTTCCATTAGTGTATTTTTGTCTTCTGCCTAGTTTGATTGGCGTTTTGCTGTTCTTCATTTCATTTTATTTACCCTTTATTTTTTAATATATTTAAATATTATATATTATTTTTTAAATAATATAACATCAGTGTTTTTCAAGAGTACATGCAGAAATATCGCTTCCTTTATTTTCAACTCTAAGATAATTAATAATTATTAATAATTTCTCTAATTTATTCTAATGTAATATAAACTGACCTATTTTTTGTTTAATCTTTGTCATTTTCATTATCACAATCTTCTGTTTAAGGAACTCTAAAAATTCTCATTTATACTAACCTCTCCAAAAGCATTCTATCCCTTTCCCTAACTTATTATGTGGCCCTATTATTAGAATGTATATTAAATTTCTCTTCTCACTGTTCAGTTCCTTTATAAATTTAAATAAAGAAAAATAACTCACTCTTTAGATGTCTTTCTATCAGCCGTTAAAATGATTTTTTTAAATAAAATTTAAATAGTAAAACTTTATACCACTGCAAGCTATAATTCTGAACATATATAGATTTACAATTTTGTTTATGTACTATTCGTATAGAATGCGTATATATATATATATGTATATATATATATATATATATACTATATATATATATATATATATGTATATATATATATATATATATATATATATATATATATATATATATATATATATATATATATATATATATATATATATATATATATATATATATATATATATATATATATATATATATATATATATATATATATATATATATATATATATATATATATATATATATATATATATATATATATATATATATATATATATATATATATATATATATATATATATATATATATATATATATATATATATATATATATATATATATATATATATATATATATATATTTATATATATATACACACTCTTAAAGTATTTTAGAATCTGAAATAAAAATTGAACAAAATTCATCTGACAATAAAACCAATGAAAAATATTTTTGTTTATTTAAGAAAATATTTCAAAGCATGTTTTTAAACGTAGTTAAAAGAAAAGAAGAAAAGATTATTATTTAATAAAAGGAGGCTAGATTCAACAGTGAGTCACCTTGATTGACAGCTGGATTCTCCGAAAATACTCACGGTCCATAGGTAATTCTTAGTGGTAATTCTTAGGGTATTATTGTTAAACCAGTATGACGTCACAATTACTCCTATAGAAGGTTTTCTGGAAAGTCTTTCTATGGGATTACCATACTTTGACTGGATTGTGAGGTACAGAAGCACTCATAAATACTCCTACTTTTGACATACGATTATATGTAGGCAAATACATGAAAATAAAAACACCCCGCATCCGCTCGTATATATATATATATATATATATATATATATATATATATATATATATATATATATATATATATATATATATATATATATATATATATATATATATATATATATATATATATATATATATATATATATATATATATATATATATATATCCTAGCCATCCTATGCCAACAATTTCACCCTTCATTATTCTTTTCAATTTGAGTTCAACTCTGCTTAACAGCAAATACTTAATGCTAGGACGGTTGCCTTGAAACAATTGACTTCTAATATTTCTAATATTTCTAAATGAGGTAAAGAAAATATTGTCATTTCGATCTGTCAGAAACTGTTTCTTTATTTGTTTATCTGCAAAGCAACTAAAAACATCCTCATCCAAAGCACACAACTTCAGTTTTCTTATGTCCTCTTCCCTTTTCGTTTAATCTTTCTTAGAAGCATTACATTGTTTTTCTCTTATTAAAAGTTTTTAAGAAGTTATGCGTTCTGTGGCTCTTACAGAATTGCTCACCGCCACAGTGGTTTGTTCTATATAAAGATGTTCTCCTTTGGATGAACTGTTTCCCATGTCTAATTCTTCTTGGAAAGTTGGACCCTAACTCAGTTCTCCTGCTCTCCCTAACTTACTCTTTTCTTATTTTAGTCATCATTATATTCTTACAACGTTTCTAATGCAATGAACTCTGCTTTGAACTCTTCAGTCGTGTAACCTCGTGGAACTTGTGTTTCCAAACTATCTCATTAGTTGTCTGCTCAGCTATCTCATCCCAGATTTAATCACCGATTCTTATACTTACATCCATGGACTCCATTGGTAAAGTCTGAAGAACTCTTTCTTTCTCTATCTTCTCCACTTCCTTTGATACTGACACTTTCAAACACCGTCTATCGAGTTAAATTGGTCATTAAACTCAATAACTGTTGTAAAAACTATATTTGCCTCTATCCTTAAATCACCATAAGTTTAGCATTATATATATATATATATATATATATATATATATATATATATATATATATATATATATATATATATATATATATATATATATATATATATATATATATATATATATATATATATATATATATATATATATATATATATATATATATATATATATATATATATATATATATATATATATATATATATATATATATATATATATATATATATATATATATATATATATATATATATATATATATATATATATATATATATATATATATATATATATATATATATATATATATATATATATATATATATATATATATATATATATATATATATATATATATATATATATATATATATATATATATATATATATATATATATATATATAACCAAAATGATAAAGACCAAAGAAAGTATGGAAGAAAATTCTTGGCCAATTTCGAGGGTCACTGAATGGAATTATTTTATAATCCTCTTGAAAACGATTCAGCTATATAATAAATGAGAAGACAAAGAGGATTTTATATGATACGATTATATTTATATATTTTATTTTATGTATTTGTGCATATATATATATATATATATATATATATATATATATATATATATATATATATATATATATATATATATATTATATATATATATATATATATATATATATATATATATATATATATATATATATATATATATATATATATATATATATATATATATATATATATCTTATTTCACCTCTGGAGACAAAGGCTAGAGGCCTACTAAATATATACCAGAGTTAAGGGGGGGGAGATGGAAACGAAAATTTGGTCAAGTTAAAGGCAGACATGTTTCGGTACACTGCGTTTGAAGGTGTGTGAATCAAAGGAAGTATTTCCCAGACTTTGCTAGAGTAAAGTACATGAAAGAT